>JAMSGM010000084.1:0-51864 GCA_030462875.1 Grigorovia humatica
TAGTACTAGATTACTGATATGATCTCTAATAGCTCTTACGCTATTAGACCAACTTATTGATATCGTTCACGTGAGATTTTTCATCTCAACATCACTGCGTAACATCAGATTTTAACATTTTTGAGCTATGCGGTCTAAAAAGTATTCTTTGGAGACTTGATCAACCACCACCGGTGGTTGAGATACATTGTTAACACCGTCAACGTTAGAAGTCATAAGTAATAGAAACTATCTATCTTTTTGCTTAGTCTATCTAAAAACTATATACTTATTATACAACTAATATACAAATAATCAGCTCTTTATATAAGGCTAATTGAGAGTTATTCTGACTTTTAATATAATTTAATTAGGTCTCAGTATTGTTAGTAACTATACACGAGACTTCCGAAAGTCAGTAAAAAGAAACATGACACTTTCTAAGTCAGGATAACTCTCAATTAGCCTTATATAAAGTGCTGATTATTTGTATATTAGTTGTATAATATATATATATAGTTTTTAGATAGACGAAGCAAAAAGATAGATAGTTTCTATTACTTATGACTTCTAACGTTGACGGTGTCAACAATGTATCTCAACCACCGGTGGTGGTTGATCAAGTCTTCAAAGAATACTTTTTAGACCGCATAGCTCAAAACAAACCACACAGTATTATTTAAAATGCAAAAATTTTAAAAAAATGATTCAACCGAGGATTGAACTCGAGACCTTTGCCGTGTAAAGGCAACGTGATAACCACTACACTATTGAACCGTTAAGTTTTTAAAAAAATTGTACAATAATATATAGACTAAAATCAGGCAGGTGCTTGCAACATTTTTGTTTATATCTACCAATTTTATTGAAATATATCAGTAAATTCAACTAGGAATCTGCCAGCTTTGACTAAATTTGAGGATACATCATTTGCATAGTTCAAGCCTCAAGGGAATGTGGAGATGGAAATTCAAAAGTTGCTTCTAATATTCCATATTTTGCCTCTATTACGCACACGAGTGTATCATTTCAACTACTATTCAGCGTATTTTTGGTTTCATTAAAAATAAATTGGCTGAATGGGAGATGAAACTCTACTTTTTTTTTTTATAGTGAAAATATTCTTTGCTTATTGTTTTTGGAAAAGAAACCTAAATTTTTTTAAAATTTCCATATTCTTGTTCTGTACTGTCCATAAAATGCAGATTTGCAATTTTTAAAAAGTACCGCCATTTGTTAGTAATATGAAATTACATATTCAATGGTTGAGTATAAATAGAAACGCTTTTCTTAATACGTACTTTTCATAACTCGGATAACGATAATTCTTACTAATCTTTTCTCTTCCCCATCCAGTTACTTCTTCAGTATAATGTCACAAAATGGTATAGATGAACTCGCTTCAAAACTTTCATACAGTTTCTAAATTAGGTAAAAATTCAAATGAAACCAATGCGAAATTATTTGAAGGAGATAGATTCAAATGGTGAAACGTTCAAATGATCTTTTTTGCAAAAACTTTTAAGCATCGCGACTCTTGGTTAATAAGAGTTTTCATAGGCGCAACTCCAATATCAAGACTGCTGGTAAATATTTTGGAATTTTCAAAAAATTGATTGCCGAAATTCAGCGGTGTACATTGATGAAGATAGGTTAATCAGCCTGGTTTAAGCCCTTTGAAACATGTAAGTATTAAAAATTTGCTTATTAACACTATTGGGATTTTTTTAAAGCCGAACAAAGACACAGTAACGTTTCTTACTGAATGAAATAGTCACTAGGAATGAATTTTACGATTAAAATACTCTGCTGAGTTTCATCAAAGCCCTTCAAGAAATACTAAAACAATCAAAATAGCGTCCTCTAACTACAAGCAAAAAAATAAAAAGTAATTAACTCCGTTGCATTGCACTTTATAACCAATGGATATAACTTGGATACTTAGAGACTGTTTGAAAAATGCATATTATTCTAGTTTTGTAATATTCAGCTCAATGCACCATATTGATAATATAGATATAGAGATTGCAACTTTTTTAATATATTTCCTCGAATATAGCATATATTACTAGATCAAGAATTGGAGAGAATTCAGTGAATCATCAATGCTGGCTCTAAATTTATACTCAAGAGAGCTCCTTTGTATCAAAAAGAGTGTTTTAGCTTTGCTGCATATGATTTAAATGGTAGTCATAATAAATACGATGATATGCCAAATGTACCAATCAACTCGTAAATTGCGTTGGTCTTGCTTAGGTTAAGGGAAGCCAAAGAAAGGGCAGTTACCATGTGAGATGGAAAGCTAATTCCACATGTACTTCTTTGTTATTTCTGCAATATGGAGTTCCAAACCTTAACGGCATGTGGAATAGGAGTTGCGTAATTAGATCTTCTTTTACAGATAGAAGGGTGTTTAACCCTAATGTTCCTGACACTGTTGCTAGAATTTGTTCAACTCAATAAGTGATCTTTAAGCAGCTCATCGCTTTTTCAGAATTCTTTAAATAATTAAATTTGAAAATTTAAGGTCATCTTAAATCAGCTAAAGGGCAACAATCCAGATACGCACAAAGCTAGGCAAGTAACATGGGTGTTCATTCATTCTGGGATATTGTTGGTCCCACTGCGAAACCTGTGCAGTTGGAAACTTTGGAAGACAAGAAAATGGCTATCGATGCATCGATTTGGATTTATCAATTTTTAAAAGCAATAAGAGATAATAATGGTAATTCAGTGAAAAATTCTCACATTAACGGTTTCTTTAGGAGGATTTGTAAACTCATATACTTTGGTATCAAGCCTGTATTTGTTTTTGATGGTGGTGTACCTCTGCTAAAGAGAAATACCATCAAGCAGAGAAGTGAAAGAAGACAAGGAAAAAGAGATAATGCTAAAATTACAGCACGTAAATTGTTGGCCATGCAATTACATACGAAAAATATGAACGGTGATAATAAAGAAAGTTTTCCCAATAAGAATAATGAAAATAGAAACCAGATTTTCAAACCACAAGATGATTGGGATCTACCAGATATTGAAGGGTTTTATTATAACAGAGATGATCAAAGAATCAATGCTGACTATGACCAAGAAAGAAAGGCTAAAAAATTAGAATATAGCTCGATGGATGATTTCTTGGATGGTTTAGATTTAGAAAGTATTAATCCCGCATCAAAAGAATTTGAAGAATTACCGAAAGCAGTTCAATACCAAATTTTATCAAATTTAAGACTTAAATCAAGATTAAGAATGGGTTATACAAAGGAACAGTTACAACAAGTTTTTCCAGATAGTATGGATTTTTCTAAATTTCAAATTGATATGGTAAGAAGAAGAAATTTTTATACGCAAAAAATTATCAATGTCACTGGTGTTAATGATGGCGGTGCCTCCAAATTAAATGATGAAAATGTTAGAAATCGAATCTCCGGTCAGCATAATAAAGAGTATCAGTTAACAAAAACAGAAAATGGTTGGACTCTTGGATTAAATGAACAAGAAGGTTATGACATTAAAAAGGCAATAATCTTGGATGAAGATAGTAATAATAAAAGTCCAGATATTTTTGAATCAGGACAAGTAGATGTCAAAATTGATAATACAAGTGAAAATGATAGTAATGATGAAGATGAAAAATTTCAATGGGAAGATGTAGATTTAGAGACGAAGGGTAGCAAAAGGGATAATTTTGACTATTCTTTGAAAGCTGGTCGACTACCACAATTTGAAGAAAAAGGTATTAAAATAGGTAGTAAAGCATTTTTAGATACGAGACCAAGTGACGAATCACCTTCAAAAACCAGAAATAGAAGGTACGTATCCCCTAGAATTGATCAGCTTACACTTGGCAAACCTAGAAACTTACAACTTGAACAACTTGACGAAGATGAAGATGAAAATGATTATTTAAAGCAAATCGAGGAGATTGAAGTTATGGAAGCGACGCAAAGGTCGAGCTTTGAACAAAATAACAATGAAAAATTGAATATCTCCCCCGAAATATATGATAAATCATTTAGTCATCGTCAGGATAATGACAAAAGACAAGGACAAACTAGCTTAAAGGTGCAAAATACAGCAAGTCCAAAAATTAAAACACATTTTGGAAACGATGAATCAAAAACTAATATCATCAATCACCAAGAAAGTGATAACGATTATAAAGAAACCACATCTGCTAATAAAAACAACCATGTCCAAATCAATAGTATTCCGTTGACTGAAGGAGAACAAAATCTTAATTTTGTTTTGGGTAAGTTAAATAATACAAATAGTGGATCATTTCTATTTAACACTAGTAAAGATGAGCCAAAAGAATTTGAAGAAGCTACTTCTGCTGACACGAAATCTAAAAATCCAATTCCCGAGCTACCATCATGGTTCCAAACAAATAACGATGATAGTAACATAATTAACTCGTATAAAAAATCCACATTTGTTAAAGATCAAGAACGCAGCAATGGTTTAGGTAAGAACAAAGAGGATCAAGGATTTCAGTTATTAACTGGGTTTTTGAATATACAAAATGCTCTAAGGGATGAAGAAGTAGATGAAAATAATGGAATTGGGAATAGCTTTAATGATAAGACTTCTACGGCTGTGATTGATCTCGATTCGGATAAGGAATTAGAAAATATTGTAGTTGAGCCCAAGCGGCAGAACAGCAATATTACAGATGTCGTTGACGAATTAGAAGATGAGCCATTGCATGATATAGATGCACCAGAACCAGATCGATTGAAACCAATTGTTTATGACTATGAGTTCGATGAAGATGATGAAGATAACTTGAAAGAAGACATTATACAAGAAGGTTTACTTTTTGAAACATTCAAGAATGATCAGTTACATGTACCTAGAACTACAAAATCTTATCCACCTATTGAAAAGGCATTTATGGAAGATGAATTATACGAACAGCAGATGCGTGATAAACGTGATTCTGATGAAGTTACCCCCGAGATGATTCAAGATGTTCAAGATTTACTCTCCAGATTTGGTATTCCATTTGTTATTGCTCCAATGGAGGCAGAAGCACAATGTGCTGAATTGTTACGTCTGAAATTAGTTGATGGTGTCATTACAGATGACAGTGATGTTTTCCTTTTCGGGGCCAGCAAGGTTTATAAAAACATATTCCAAGATAAAAAATATGTTGAATACTACGATATGAAGAGTATTGAAGCTAATCTTGGGCTTAATCGTGATAAGATGATTGAGCTAGCGATGTTGTTAGGTAGTGATTATACTACTGGTATCAAAGGTATGGGACCTGTTTCTAGTGTCGAAATTATTGCTGAATTTGAAGATTTAACGGCATTCAAGGACTGGTATGAAAAGGGACAATTTGATCTAAATCTACAATCTACTGAAGATAAATTTCATAAGGATTTACGTAAAAAATTAGTAAGAAACGCAATTGAATTTGAAGAAAATTTCCCCAGTCCCTTGGTGAGAGAAGCTTATCTTTCACCAGAAGTGGATCACGACACTACAAAGTTTACCTGGGGGTATCCAGATCTCGATATGTTGAGAGATTTTCTTTTCATGAAGTTACATTGGCCCCAAGAGCAATCTGATGAGATTTTGTTACCGCTGATCAAAGACATCAATAAACGTCAAGCCAGTGCCAAGCAGCGTAAATTGACAGATTTCTTCCCTCAAGATTTCCATGCCAACAACAAGCGTCTCCATTCCAGCACCAGAATTGACAAGGCTACTTCCAAGTTGAAGAAACAAAGAACCAAGAAGTAGTGGTGATGACATAATCATGATGAGTCAGCAATGCCTGTGTTAGTCAGCCGAAAGTAAAAACGACTTTTTTTTTCACTGAAGAAATGACAATGAACAAATTGGAGCACCCCAAAGATCAAAACAGACAAGGACTTTAATCCCAACTGTATTATGTCTGGGGAGGAGAGGGCCCTAAGTTTGGCAGAACGAATATTGAGTGCTACCTCTGGCTCTTTGGTGACTTCGCTGATACTTACTCCCATGGATGTGGTAAGAATCAGGCTACAACAACAAGATGTGCTACCAGAATGTGTCTGTGAGTTCCCTGGTATGCATTCCACAGTGGCTAGTACAAAGCAGGGAAAGTCTCCTAACCCATTGACTCAGATTCGTGTCTCTCAATTGCATAGACCTGACCACAGTAGCAATAAATCTTTCCAGAAAAAGATTTTTTGGGAAGGTCCTTGCTATACTGACCTGAGATGTCAGAAATCCGCTATTAGATTCAAAAACACAACAGATGCATTTTATAGAATTGCACAATTGGAAGGTTTTACGACATTATGGCGTGGTATATCTCTGACCTTATTGATGGCGATACCTTCAAATATCATTTATTTCACTGGGTATGAATATATTAGAGATAAATCACCCATCAGCGAATACTATCCTAAACTTAATCCGCTGTTGTGTGGTGCATTTGCCAGACTTATTGCCGCTACTACAGTGGCTCCAATCGAATTAATAAAGACCAAATTTCAAAGTATTCCTACCACTAGTAAAACTACGAACTCATTAAACATATTTAAGGACTTATTAAGGGACACGCGTATAGGAATACGGGAAGGAGGTGTAATACCATCATTGTTCAAAGGTTTAGAGATTACATTATGGAGGGATGTACCATTTAGTGCAATATATTGGTGCTCTTACGAAATATGTAAGTCGAAATCATGGCTCCACAATGAAACAAATAACAATACCATGCATTTCTTGAACAGTTTTTTAAGTGGGTCTATAAGTGGTACAATTGCAGCTTTAGCGACGCATCCATTTGATGTTGGGAAGACAAGGCAACAGATTTCATTATTAAATAATATTAAAGATGATACTTTCAATACTGATACAATGAGAAATAAGAAAAACAGGAATATGTTTAAATTTTTGAACCAAATTAGGTTACGTGAAGGCTGGAGAAGTCTATACACTGGGTTAGGACCCCGTGTTGTTAAAATTGCGCCAAGTTGTGCAATTATGATTTCTACATATGAAATCTCTAAAAAACTAATCAATAGTTAATTTGAAAAAATCTGCTTTTTTAAGTCCATGTACACTAACCACTGCCACTATTACTAATAATTCGCACTTAGTACAAAAATGTTTATAGATAAATAAAATATTCATACTTAATTAATCAATTATATAGAAAACGCTGAAAGGATCAAATCGGTTTAAGCCAATGGGCAAACCTTAAACTTGTACAAAAATTGGAATCTATGAGATAATTATTCTATTCTTTTTTTTTTTTTCTTAAAAATCATTGATACGTAAAGACATTATATAATAAATTAACGTAAATATTTGATAAATTAATTAAATTAATTAAGCGTCATAAGTGGTTGAAGAGACGTTACCACCACGACCGGTCCAGTTAATGTGAATATCTTTACCTAATGGTAAGGTTTCACAAGCTTCTTCTGGTAAGACTCTGAAAGTATGAGCACCAAAGTAATCTCTTTGAGCTTGTAATAAGTTAGCTGGTAATCTAGCAGATCTGTAACCATCGTAGAAAGCTAAAGCAGTAGAGAAAGTTGGGGTTGGAATACCGTAAGTGGTAGCGAAAGCAATAGTCTTTCTCCAACCGGATTGAGCCTTAGTGACAGCATTAGCAAAGAAATCATTTAATAATAGGTTTTCTAATTGTGGATTTTCTCTGTAAGCCTTGGTAATTTCAGCTAAGAAAACGGATCTAATAATACAACCACCTCTCCACATTAAAGCAATAGCTGGGAAATTTAATTTCCAACCGTAGGTCTTAGCGGCTTCACCAATTAACATGAAACCTTGAGCGTAAGACATAATCTTAGAAGCGTATAAAGCTTGTTCTAAGTCATCAACAAATTGTTTCTTGTCCTTGACAATACCCTTTGGAACTTCTGGACCCTTTAAGTATTTAGAAGCTTTGACTCTTTCTTCTTTAATAGCAGATAAACAACGAGCGAAAACTGCTTCACCGATTAAAGTGACTGGCATACCTAAATCTAAGGCGTTAATAGCAGTCCACTTACCAGTACCCTTTTGACCAGCAGAATCTAAGATCTTTTCAACTAATGGTTTACCATCGACATCGTCGTATTTTAAGATATCGGTAGTGATTTCAATTAAGAATGAATCTAAGACACCTTTATTCCACTTACCGAAGACTTCAGAAATTTCTTTATCGGTGAATTCACCAGTTCTCTTCATGATATCATAAGCTTCACAAATCAATTGCATATCACCGTATTCAATACCATTGTGGACCATCTTGACGTAATGACCTGCACCAGCTGGGCCGACCCAGTCACAACATGGTTCACCATCGGATTTAGCAGCGACAGATTGGAAAATTGGTTTAATATGTTCCCAAGCTTCTTCAGCACCACCTGGCATTAAAGATGGACCGTATCTAGCACCTTCTTCACCACCAGAGACACCAGAACCAACGAAAAGAATACCCTTCTTTGTTAATTCTTCGTATCTTCTGTTAGAGTCTGGATAGTGAGAGTTACCACCATCGATGATGATATCACCCTTTTCTAAGTGTGGTAATAAGTCGTTGATGATGTAATCGACTGGAGCACCAGCTTTAACTAATAACATAATTTTTCTTGGTCTCTTTAATTTAGCGACGAAATCTTCGATGGAAGTAGCACCAATGATGGATTTACCCTTAGCTTCGTTTGCTAAGAAGTGATCTACTTTAGCAACGGTTCTGTTGTAAGCACAGACGGTGAAACCGTGGTCTGCGACATTTAAGATCAAGTTTTGACCCATGACGGCAAGACCAACTAAACCAAAATCAGCAACAGCTTCAGTCATTTTTTCTTTTAGTAGTTAGATATAGTAAGATGTTATTTGTAAGGGTAAATAATGAATCAAGAATAGTTCACTATTGATGGTTTATTTGTAGAATGAAGGAAATACAAAAAGTGAGACTGAATAGACGAGAATTGAAGATATATATATGAAAAAAGTGAACAAAGATGGCTATACCTTGTGCAAAGGCCAGGAGACGTTTGAAAAGGGACCAAAAAGGGACGTGACACGAAGGTTGTTTGGCAGCTGGGCCACTATGAGCAGTAGAGGTGGGAAATCGATTAGGGTCACCTTTTGGCAAAGTAGGTATGGAAGCTTTCCACAGTATTCTCCTATCGGTGTTATAGGGGCGGTCTGCGTTGTGCGGCAGGTGTGAGAATTTGCCAGTGAAACTGCCGCAGGAAGGTGCGGATGGAACTACGGTGTCAAATTCTGCTCACCTGTAGTGCCCTGGCGGCATAATAAAAGATACCGTGACGGGTTTATCCTGGAAGCGGTTTCCAAGATTCCTCGACTACCGAGGCGGTGTTTGAGATCCAGAAAAAGGGCGGCATTTCCCTCCGGATTGGCGGTTTTTAAGGCACACGGAATGTATGGGTTTGGAATCGTTAGGGCATGGCCAGGGTCTGATTAGGTGTGCAAGGTTAGGGTTCTATTTTTCATTTTTCATTTTTTCTTTGTGGAAGGAAGCTCATCGCTTGGAAAAAAATGCCTTTTTGTGTTACTTCTGTCTTTGTTGTAGTAGCGCAACAATACCATCAGCATGTCTCAGTTTAAGAAACTTGGTCTGTCCAAATGGTTGTGTGAGTCTCTGAATAACATGAGAATAGAACAGCCCACTGATATTCAAAAACATTGTATACCAGAAATTTTAAAAGGTAAAAACTGTATCGGTGGTGCAAAGACAGGTTCTGGTAAGACAATTGCGTTTGCAGCACCAATGTTAAATGGTTGGTCCAAAGATCCACAAGGATTTTATGGTATTGTATTAACCCCCACTCGTGAACTGGCCACACAAATCGCAGAACAATTTAATGCATTAGGTAGTATAATGAATATTAGAAATGCTGTAGTCGTAGGTGGAACTAATATTATTGATCAATCATTATTGCTCGATAGGAAACCACATTTCATTATTGCTACGCCAGGTAGGTTAGCACATCTCATCTTAAATAATCAATCAGATAATAATTTATTAAATTCATTGAAAAGAGTCAAATTTTTAGTATTAGATGAAGCAGATTTTTTATTAAATGAAACTTTTGCCAACGATTTATCTGTCATTTTGAATCATCTACCTAAAAAGGAAAACAGACAAACTTTACTATTTACAGCTACCATAACAGATCAAGTTAATTCATTAGAGAATGAAAATTATTTTAAATATCAAATTGAAATGGATAAAATTGATAACGAAATCGCTATACCAAAGACATTATCTATTAAATATATTATATTACCCAATCATGTTAAAGAAGCATACTTGTATCATATTTTAACTAGTGAACAATATGAAAAAAGTAGTACGATCGTTTTCGTAAATAAGACTATCACAGCAGAAATATTGAGAAGAACATTATATTCTTTGAATGTGAGAGTAACATCATTACATTCACAAATGCCACAATATGAAAGAACAAATTCATTACATAGATTTAGAGATAAATTTGCTAGAGTCTTAGTGGCAACAGATATTGCATCAAGAGGTCTAGATATACCACAAGTGGAATTAGTTATCAATTTCGATATTCCGAGTGATCCAGATACTTTTATTCATAGATCAGGTAGAACTGCTCGTGCGGGACGCCATGGTGATTCTATATCGTTTATCACAAAGAGAGATATTAATAGAGTGGAATCTATTGAAAACAGAATTAATCAAAAATTAACTGAATATGAAAACGTTCATGATACTGCGGTAATCAAGAAATCGTTGATTAAAGTAACAAAGGCTAAACGTGAAGCATTGATGGTTATGGAGAAAGAAAATTTTGGTGAAAGGAGGAAAATTCAAAGAGAGAAAGTTTAAATATACCATAAAGCTATAGTGGGAGCACGGGAACAAGTGTTAGATTGTATATAGACAAAAAAATGTATATTAATTCATGATATTATCGTTATAGTGTATCAAATTTTCGAATTTTTTTTCTTTTTTCCAATTATTTTGCGATGAGCAGAGAACTACCACTAATTATTCTCGAGTCAACACCAAGTATTAAACCGCGTAAGTGTTTTGAAACCGCTATTTGAGCTATACAACAAGAACTAATGAGCAGAGCAAGAGAGATTAAGGAAAAATTAGCCCTTCAAGCAAAGATTCAATTGTCCTTCAGTAACCAATCTGATAAAGTCATGAATTGGTTGCACGAAGGAAATGATAAAGATACTAAACTGAAGGATACTTTCCCCAGTAATACTATTCAAAAGGAACAAACGGATTTTTTTAAACTACCGGTCATGCAAATGGGTTCAGGTTTAAATATGGATAATGATTTGCCAGAAATTAGTGATAATCAGCAAGAAGCATCCAGACACACAGATATACATACAGTAGGCGAGTTTATCAAATCCGACAAGAAAGTTCAGTCCTTAAGCAAAAAGAAGCAATATAAATTAAATAAACCACATGAGCAAAGGACCAATACCATACATAGGATCGCCAAAGATGATACCAAGGCAATGATATCTTTAAAACGTAAGTTGAAGCAACAGAACCGAGACAAGATCAAGGAGAACATTCAAACCACCGTGAAAGATGGAAACCAAAACAGCGACAGTGATAGCGATAGTGACAGCGATGCCTTGCAGCAAAAGACAAGAAAGAAGAATGTGGGCTTGCTGTTCCAGGGAAAGAAGCGGAAGTGATCGTTGATGGACTCAGCACTCAGTCAGCCGCACCGACACCACGAAGGCCACACCACCACAGTTCATTCTGACGACTGGTCGTTAGCAGCAGAGCTCATCTCAAATAGGAGTCCCACGTGACCTCATCGCTAATATTTTTCAGCTTATGCCAATTTTTGGTTGTTGATTACTAAGAACCACTCAAGGCTCTCGTCGTTTGCTAGAAGATACAGGTACTACAGGGATGGCGGCCACTTTGTTATGCTGTGAGTGTGGTACACCCATTGACGGGTCTACGGGACTAGTTATGTGCACTGACTGTATCAAGACCCGTGTAGATATCACTGAAGGGATCCCCAAGGAGGCGACTATTCAGTTCTGTAGAGATTGTGAAAGATTCTTACAGCCACCAGGTCAGTGGATCTTTGCCAATCTTGAATCTCGTGAACTACTAGCCATTTGCTTGAAAAGATTGAAAGGTTTGAATAAAGTTCGATTAATTGATGCTTCATTCATTTGGACAGAACCACACTCTAGAAGGATTAAATTGAAAATTACTGTACAAGGTGAAGCTATGATGAATGTTGTAATTCAACAAACTTTCCAAGTTGAGTTTACAGTCCATGCTATGCAATGTCCAGATTGTGCTAAGTCATTCACTGCAAACACATGGAACTCTAAAGTTCAAATTAGACAGAAAGTCCCACATAAGAGAACTTTCCTTTATTTAGAACAGTTAATCTTGAAGAATAAAGCTCACACTGAAACAATTTCTATTGAAGAGACTAAAGATGGTTTAGATTTCTTTTATGGTCAAAAAAATCATGCACAAAAGATGATAGATTTTTTAAATTCGAATGTACCTATTAAATACAAGAAATCTGAAGAATTAATCTCAAAGGATACACATAGCGGTGTTTCAAGTTATAAATTTACATTTTCAGTTGAAATTGTACCAATTTGTAAAGATGATTTAGTCGTATTACCGAAAAAAGTTGCTAAATCCTTAGGTAATATTACCAGATTTGTTATCTGTTCCAAAATTTCAAATACTGTACAATTTTTAGATCCGACAACATTACAAATTGCTGAAATGTCAGCACAAATTTATTGGAGAAATCCATTCCCATCATTATCTGATGTAACTCAATTAGTCGAATTTATCGTTTTAGATGTGGATAAGACCGGTAAAGTAGAAGGTAATAAAGTATTAGCTGATATTACTGTTGCTCGTGCAAGTGACTTAGGTAATAATGATCAAGAGTATTATATTAGATCACATTTAGGTGGTGTTTTACATGCAGGTGATTCTGTAATGGGATATTATATCGTTAATTCAAACTATAACTCTGATTTATTTGATGAACTGTCATATGATCGTGTTCCTGATGTCATACTGGTGAAGAAATTATATCAAAGGAAGAAAAATAAAAAGACTAGAAATTGGAAATTAAGAAGAATGGCTAAAGAACATAGTGATATCGTCGTTGACACTTATCATAGTAACCATGGAGAACATGTTTCTCGTGCACAAAAGCAAGATATTGAACGTTCTGAACGTGATTATGAGTTATTCTTGCAAGAATTGGAAGAAGATGAAGAATTAAGACAAAATGTTAACCTTTATAAACAAATCAGCGACAAAGAAAACGATGAAAATGCGGATAGTGACTTTGACGACGATGAAGAGGAAGATTTACCAGAAATTAATGTCGACCAGTTACTTGATGAACTAGATGAATTGACACTAGATGATCCAGATGCACGTGCACTTGAACATGAAGAAAACTAATAATCTTGCATATTCTACATATTTATTACTTCAACATGTATATAAAGAAACATTTATTTGCCATTTTGAGCAGCGATGTTGGTAGTGTTCCATCTGTAAAGGCAGCCTATCGGTGAGTGTGGAAAGCTACACTGCAATAAACCAAAACGTCAATATTTTTTGGAAATTTCTGAAAGCTGAAAATTTGAAAAAAATACCAATTTGAAAAAAAAAAAGTTTAATTTGAATATAAATAAGATCAAATTTGCAATTGCATACACTTTTTCTCATGGTGGGGAAAAGACAACTAGCCAAAAATGGTACACCATCAGATCCACACTTTGATAAACCGAAGGAGAAAAAGATAAAATTGGATATGTATATTAAGAAAAATGCGAATAAATTGGAAAATGGGAATGAAAATGACGTACTTGATGAGCAAAATGAAATATCAACGGATGAGGGCACTGCTAAAGTGGAACAGGAGGCTATAGAGCAACAAGAAGAAACAAAGCAAGCATCTAGGTCTAAATCTGTTGAAGGGACCGGTACAATGGAAGAAGATAGCGTAAAGGAAAGCACTAACGATGAAGAAACTAGTAATAATACTGATGAAGAACTAGATACAACTAAGGATAACACTGGAGAAAAAGACGTAGAGAAAGAAGATGAGAATAGTGATAAAATTGTTCAAGATACACAAATAAACGAAAATGACAAAAGTATAAGCGATAAGACTACTATAGAAGACGACACTAAAGGTATTGTTAAATTTGAATTTGATAATATTGAATATAAATTCAAAGAAAGGGCTAGTGTTATTGAAGAAAAAGAGGGCAAAATAGAGTTCAGGGTTGTCAATAATGATAACTCTAAGGAAAATATGATGGTATTGACAGGTCTCAAAAATATTTTCCAAAAACAATTACCTAAGATGCCCAAGGAATATATCGCCAGATTGGTTTATGATAGAAGTCATTTATCTATGGCTGTGGTAAGAAAACCATTAACTGTTGTGGGTGGTATTACATATAAACCGTTTAATCATAGAAAATTTGCTGAAATCGTATTCTGTGCTATATCATCTACTGAACAAGTGCGTGGGTATGGTGCACACTTGATGAATCACTTGAAAGATTATGTTCGAAATACTTCACCAATTAATCACTTTTTAACATATGCAGATAATTATGCAATTGGTTATTTTAAGAAACAAGGTTTCACTAAAGATATTACATTAGATAAGAAAGTTTGGATGGGTTATATTAAAGATTATGAAGGTGGTACATTAATGCAATGTACCATGCTGCCGCGAATTAGATACTTAGATAGTGGTAAAATTTTGTTACTCCAGGAGGCAGCTATTAGACGTAAGATAAAGACAATATCACAATCACATATTGTGAGACCTGGTCTAAAACAATTTAAAGATTTAGGTAATATAGTACCAATCGATCCTATGAGTATACCTGGATTGAAGGAAGCTGGTTGGACACCTGAAATGGATGAATTAGCACAAAGACCTAAGAGAGGACCACATTATGCCATTATACAAAATTTATTGATAGAATTACAAAATCATGCTGCAGCTTGGCCATTCTTACAACCAGTTAACAAAGAAGAAGTACCAGATTACTATGATTTCATCAAAGAACCTATGGATTTGAGTACGATGGAAATCAAATTAGAGAATAACAAATATACCAAGATGGAAGAATTCAAATATGATGTTAAATTAATTTGTCAAAACTGTAGAATGTATAACGGTGAAAATACCTCATATTTCAAATACGCTAATAGGTTAGAAAAATTTTTCAACAATAAATTAAAGGAATTACCTGAATATTCCCATCTGGCAGACTGAGAGAAAATATAGATATATAGATATACATATATACTTGAACTTTACAATAGTATAAATACTTAAAAAAGTTTATTAAGCATTAATATTAGATATACTAGGTGGTTTACCTTTAGTAAGTTCTTGAAAAAAATTCGTTTTGATTTACAGTAATACATATATACGTTTTATCTACCTTAATGCATATATATGTTAGATTACGAATAGGGACCTACACTTAAAGGAAGCGAAAAAGAAAGGTATACAATATGGATATATTTGACGATTATGAATTTGTGCGTGAGTAAATTAATCGTAAATGAAACAAAACTTAGAAATGAGCTGAATTCAAGTTTTGTTTCAATTTTTTTTGGTTTATATTTTTTTATGGTTCATTGACATTCAATTATTCCATTTCAACATCATGATTTTCATCATTACCTTCATTAGCCTGTTGTTCCTTTAGATCTTCAATAATTTGTTTTGTCTTTTCATTAGAATAAATTTGGAATCCATTTTCTTTTGTAATTGAACATAGTTGGGCATTATTTTCATCTAATTTTTCCTCCATAACTTGTTTTAAAATTTTTAAAGTTAATAATTCTGCATCATGTAACGATAAGGAAGAATGCCATTCATTTTGTAATTCTGATTGAGCACCTTCTGAACCAGAACCAATTGCCTTAGCGTTATAACGATAGAACGTACCACTTGGTTCAGCATGAAATAATTGATATCCATTATCATTGTCGAATCCACCAATCAAAAGGGCAACACCGAATGGTCTTGACATTAATCTTTCTTCACCGGATGCACCTTCACCGAACCTTAATGCCAGATCACAGATACTTTGAGTCAAAGTTTCAATATTTATTGATTCATCATAGTATAAATTATGTTGAACAGACTGGGTACGAGCATGGTTAATCATGGAAGTAGCATCAGCAGTTAAACCGGACATTGCACAACCTACATGGGAGTCAATTTCTAAGATTTTTTCAATGGAGTCATTCTCTAGTAGTGGAGATGTGACACGTTTCTCTACTCCTAATACAATACCTTGATTTGTTACGATACCAATTGCTGTAGAACCTAATTTAATGGCCTCTAGCGAATATTCGACTTGGAATAATCTTCCTTCTGGAGAAAAAGTGGAGACTCCACGATCATATTCACTTCTTGTCAAGAACATAGTATATAGGAGGTAATGATATGGGGAGAGTTGTTTTGTAGTTTATGAAGGTATATAACTACAATGTATATACTAAATGCAATTATCTATTCAAAATTGAATAAATTCAATGTTTTTTTGTTTTAGAAATTTGCCACTGTCACGTGCGCCAACAAAATCCACGTGGTTATCATGTGCAGTTTTATTTTTCAAAACCTAGGGTCTGCTATTTGAGCCCTACATTAAAAAAATAAAACCTAAAGCAAGAATGAAGAAAAAATTCAAATCAAGCTATGCAGAAAGAACTGTATTCGAAGGTCGCTGGAAGATGTCAAAGGTTGTATAGTGTGTTATCTTGACATACGGGGCTTGAAATTTGACTAAATATTGATAACAACATAGCTCTTGAAATAAGAGGATATGCTATGACTAAAGATCTAAAACTTCTCAGCAAGAATTGATGAGTTTTCGAAATATGGAAGTGAGGTGCATACAAATCTAACCATCAACAAATATACTGCTGTTTCTTTTGCTCTGAACTTAAGGCATGCTGTTTTTCATTTCTCTTGACTCAAGTACTCGAAGGCAGCGCTACTTTGAGTGATGTTCTTTAGCGTTTACTCTCAATCAACTTTTTCAGATCTTTACGATTCTTAGGCGAAACTAACAACCGCACACGGTTCACTAACAATACGGATATTTCTGAGCTTACCGTTTCGAAAACATGTAGTGTATTTCACTGACGGAATAAGCCTGTCTGTTTTCCAAAAGGGAAACCGCCGCCCCTAATCCGTCGTTTCATAATTCTCGCCTTGTTTCTTTTCTACAAACCGACAATTCAATTTTCGCAAATTTCGAAATATCCGGCGGTTAAGAGAAAGGGCGGAATGGCGTAAAAAGTATAACCCCGACCGACGGTTTGAGGAAAAACGAGAAATGGTAAAAATAGGACTCGGAAAAATTATTATCATTATCAACTGTCTCCGAAATTCACTCATTTGAAACCGGCACCATAAGAAAACTTCCCGCCAGGATAAGGACAACCGACATTACTAGAATTAGAATGTACACCCTTCCATACTCACTCGGACAGATATAGTACATGTCCTTTGTCCAACACACCGCCCATTTCTGCGGTATAACCCGGCAACAATAAAGGCAAATAGTCGGTATTTCACTCAAATCTCAGCTGGCATTTCATTTTTTTCCCAATGCGGAATATCGATCGCGTTATTTTAATCATCTGTTTGACTTGAATTACACTTCTCGACTGGAAAGTAAATGGTACTTCGTAGGAGGTCATGCTGATGATTATCGATATATATATGCTACTGCGGTTTGTGTTTCATATAAGTTTATAGTTTAGTTGTTTACTATTTTGTATATACAATATGTGTACTATATAGCTATCTGTATATATAGTATCTATCTTCTTCGTTTATACACAACTTATTCTGTTATCACCCTCCCCTTTCTGCTGTGATTAAGCGGCCACATCCAACTTTGGTTATGGATCCCAGGGATAACAAGAACAATGGCGTCTACCTACAACTAGAACAACTGGCTAGTACGAATTTAGTCACTGTAAGAATTAAATGGATGGACACAAAAGACTTAAATATTTTATCATTAAACAATAACTTATTATTACAGGTGACAAATATTTTATTCGTGGAGAATGGTAATATCATTAACTCAATATACTTAGAGAAATATGAATTTCTTGACGATGAAGAAAGATTAAAGAAAATTAAAGAGAATCACTATACTTTCGAATCCAAATTGGTCGAATTAGATAAATCAATCTATTCAAATGGAGAACATAACAACACAACAAAGAAGAAAGATTCAAATTTTAGATATGATGTTGTAATTCAATGTCAATTCAAGAGGAGAGTAAATCTAAATAATGTACTTTCACAAATACCAAATCTGTTAATTAAAAATGATAATCTAATTAATACATGGTCCATTAGTTATAATTTACATGCCTTAACGCATCCAAATAATTTATTTATCGGTAATATTGACCCAAAAGTAACATTGAATAAATTCAAGAGTCTTTTACAAGAATTTGGTCCAATTATTACAATCAAATTAATTGATGCAAAGACTAAGAAAAATTTAAAATTTGATTTAACTGAGCGTAACGATACCGAGATACAGACTCATGGTAAAGATAATAGTCAAGATGGATACAGTAACAATACTAACACAAATTTTGGATTTGTCTCCTTCCAGTTAGGTTCCCAGGCCTCCGATTGTATTAATAAATTGAATAATTTTAAATTAAAGAATTTTAATTTACTGGTTAATTATCATGTGGAAAGAAAGGAAAGAGAAAGATTGTATTATGATCGTTTGAAGTTTGAATCGTTGCTAAGTAATGCTCAGTCAAGTAAAAACGACAAAAACAGTAATAATCATAATATCAACTCAAATGAACATAATGATTTACCACAAGCCGAGTTAGATACTGAGTTCAAATGTGTCTTTATTGGTAATTTGCCTAAATTTAGTAATACTGAAACAAATAATATGAATAACATAGTCACTTCCAAAATGATTCTAGACTTAATAAATGAGAAAATTGATAAAAGAGAAAATTTTGAAATCTTATCATCATATTTCCCCACTGAATCAATCAGTTTTAATGATTCAAGATTGAAAATTTTAGATAATAACAAGCACGATGGAGAGAATTCACCACAAAAACATGAGATATTGAAAGGCTACGGTTTCATAAAAGTAGCAACACATGAAGAGGCTATAAAGATAATTGACACTTTAAACAATTTCAAGTGGTTTAACAATAATTTAATTGTAAATAGGGCTATTCAAAATAGAGTCACGCGTAATAAATATACTAACAGGAATAACAGTAGTCATAATACCGGTGTGTCATATACGACTAATAAACTAAACGCATCTTATCAGAAGAATTTCTCACCTAAAAATATACCATATCAGTATAATTCAAATCCAGTTTCGCCAAACTTTTCCAGAACGCCAAGCTTTTTAGATGTTCCCAATTATTTACCAATGCATCAGTTCTTGGTTCCAGCACAATCATCAAATAGTACAAGTCCTCATGATATGAACGAAAAAAAATCAAGAAATTCAAGCATATCATCAAATATTTTAAACAATAATCTCAATAATTTCATACCGAATACACCACCGTTGTTAGCTTCGTCATCTGGGTATGAAACTGACATCTTGAATAATTCAAATCAGCCAATTTCAATAATACCACCAACACCAGTGATGAATGCACCACAAGTAATTCATTCACCGCCAATGGCTAATATTATGATAACATCACCTCATCTGGCAACAATACCGTTAAATACACCCACTAATAACCTAATGATACCAACACTAAACTCAATGGCACCCGTTTCACCACAAATCTTGCCTGCATTTATGCCAAATACCTTACCAGTTCCAAATAACTTACCCATACCGCTAAATTCACAACAAGAATCAAATATATATGTGAAAAATATACCATTGAACTGGGATGATACAAAATTAAATTCTTTTTATGAAAAATTTGGTCCAATTATTAGTGCTAAAGTTATCACGATCGATGGAGGTAATCAAAAATTGAAAAATGATAATGATATTGACGACAAACCACATAAGTTTGATGACCAAACTATGAATGATACAGAAATTACTGACCAAAATACTGACAAAATTCATAATATGGATAGTAGCGATCCGTACAGTCAAATCAAGTCAAAAGGTTATGGATTTGTTTGTTTCCAAAATCCAATTGATGCTTCAAGAGCTATAATGTCAACTAATGGATTTGATATTAACAACGATAACGTTTTGGAAGTTTCATTTGCTAATAAAAAGAAAAATTCTAGTAACAGCCGAACAAATAACACAGATTCAAAGTCTAATAGGTCTTCTAATTATCGAAATTGCAGTAATAATAAGAGAAATCACAAAACCAATTATTTTAACACTAAAAATCTTGGAAATAATGAATCAAATTTCAATCAAAATTTTATGAATGCACTTTTATTTGAACAAAATCATTTTTTCATCCAGCAACAGAAACAACAGCAAAGAAATTCAGTCTTTAACAACTTCCCACAACAATTTAATAATTTTGATATGAATAACATCAATGCCATACCGCAATTCATTCCTTGTAATGTACCGATACAGTATCCGTTCGATAATAATGGAAAATGAAAGGCTTACCAACAATTTAAGAAGTTGAATAATTAGATTGATTTAACATACCTTCATATATATTTATATAAATATTTATGTTCATTTCGTTTAATAGTATAAAAATATTCATCTATCAGTGCATGAACAACTATATTATAGAGTTGTTCTTTTGTTTTTATTTCTATCTTATCATTCGAACAATTTAAGAATACATAATTTTATTTTTGATTATATCTAACCTTCATCAAAACTCTATCACTTTTTCAGTTCTCAATTTGGATGTTCAAATTTCCTCTGCAACTCTACTGAACAACAAATCAATTTGCTGATTATCAGAACGCAGTTCTCTCTTTAACAATGTTAACCTATCCAGTAATGGAATCAAAACCTTATTTGCAGAAGTACTTCCATCCTCACTGCAAGCAACGGGTACATTATTGGAATTTTTTGATTTTTCATCACTTAAAGCTAACAAAGCGTCACTTATGCAGAGAACAGACTGAGTTAAAGCTTGAACATTTCGATATAAAATTTTAGTAATCTCTAGGTTATTTTTATAGATTTCCATATCATTATTAATTGTCGTTGATGATGATAAATAGCTTTGTGCAGTAATACTATTGTTCTTATAGTTGTTAGAATAATTAGTGTTATTATTATTTACAAAATTAGCATTACCATTATCAATTCCACTCTTACTATTGCTATTCATCAAGATTGTATTGATATCATTAGTGAAAGGTGGTACAGAGCCAGGTGATGGCCCGATACCATTAATAGAGTTATAGTTACCATAATTTTCTGGTGTTCTTCTATTCAAATTAAGATGATTGGGAATTGAATTGGTTTGATACGTTGATGTTATTGGATTGGATGTATTATTTTTCAATCCACTAGCTCGTGAAGAATTCGATATACCATTACTTGAGTTATCCAATGGCGTAATATTTCGAATAATATTTGGTGCATTATTACACAATGTCGATGTTGTTTTGTTATAAGGAGTAATTGAGTTATAACTAGTGGGTGGTTTATTATTATTAGTTTCATTTGTAAAAATGCTCTGCTTGAACATAGGTTGAGTAGGCAACAAACTATCTTGTAAGCGTATCTTCTGTAACGGTATGGGTTGTGGTTGCTGAAAATTTTGACAACTATTTACGGTACCACTTATTATGGAAAGGGTAGAATTCAAAGAGGGCAAACTATTAATCGGATTAAGACCATTTTTTGTGTCATTGAAAGGGTTGGGGTAAGTAGTTGGAATGATTGGTGCTGTAGCATTGTTTACGTTTCTCCAATCGTCCATTGGGTTTATCAAAGAGTTTCTAATAGCTGATTGTGAGTTAGGCCTAAAAATTGTTGAATTATTCTCATGTACAGGTGCTGAAACGGAACTTATGCTTCTTTGAAAAGGTTTAGTGTTACCATTTCCTATCAGATTCTTGTTGTTATGGTACACTTCCGATGGAATAGGTGTAGAACCAGCGCTTCTACTATAAGCATTATTATTATTATTATTATTATTATTATTATTTTTTTCGACACTATTAGTATCGTTCATAAGATCTGGAGCAGCATTTTGAACAATATAATTAATTGAGACTGGAAAAAGGACATTCTTTCTTTTACCGTCCCTGCCAACACCAGCTGATTTTCTTTGAATCTTATGTAGCTGATCTACAGCAGCGTTCTTGTTGAATAATCCACTAGAATGTGAGAAAAACCAAGTGATTAATTCTCTATCACCTCTGGAGTTAGCAATTTCACGTCTATGTTTCTGCTCTAAGTTAGATAGCTTATGGAAACCGTACATATGTAATTGTCTTACAAAACTTGATACATTGCCATGTTTGAAATACTTCTTGAGTACGCTATTTGAAAACTTTTTTGAGTATGGCCTTAACATGAAAATGGAATGATCTTTTTCATACCACTGAATTAACTCAGCGAGGTCTTTTTCCATAAGTATAGTGTACAGTTGGTGAATAAAAGTTTTACCTTGCATGGCTATACTTTTATTTTGGTATGAAATGTTGGAAGTTGATTGGTATTATGTGGTTCTCCTGGTATGGAAAACAAAAACAGTGAAAATGCCGAACTAATTGAATAGACGTACTTCAGCTAGCTAGTTTGAAAATAGCTATATGGATATTAATGGGGCTGAAGCGATAAAAAAAGGAAAGAGAAAGTAATAGATTTTCTTTCAATCTTAACTGCGAGAGAAAAGTAATTGGCTTGATCGAAGCAATTCTATGGAAGTGGGTGCAGTTGTACAGGAACTTGAAAGAAAGTTCAAGAATAAAAGGAATAGAACCAAAAAATATTTAAATGAAAGCTTTGAAATATGTCTAAAAATGTTCAAATACATATCTATATATACATATTCGTCAAATCGAAAAAGAATAATTATGGGCCAACTCGCATTCAATCTGACAGCAGCATCTTTCCTATCACCAGGATATCTATTGTTTAACAAATCTATTGTGTCTTTTCTATTGTTGTAATTGCAGGGAAAAAGTGGAGCTTCAACAACAATAAAAATCTTACATAATTCCACAGGAACCGATTGCGAAAAAGACGCTTTCGAGATCCAGAGAAAATCGCGTGGCAATGCCGGAATTCTAGATCCGGAAAGACCAAAGGGGTAATATTTTTCGAGGCGGACACCTGGGCCTTCAGTCTCTACGGGAATATACTGCGGTATATTTTAGGGCCAGATAGGAAATCGTCGTTTGGAAAAAGAAGAAGCTTAGTTGGCCAAAAGTAAACAAGTCTTTGGAAGAGAATCCTAAGCAGATTTAAAGGCAAATAAAATTGTTTAATACCGTTTATAACCGAGATGCAACTAGATTTACCGCGCAATATCTTCGAAAACAGAAAGCTTTTTTGTCCCTAAAATTTAATATCCAATTCGGATTTATTATACAAGCACAATTAGAGTTTTCCAGTAGTTTTTGGTTTCATTTTCACGCACTCTCAGTAGCTTATTCGTTGCCTATACACTACTGCTATTGTGAAACCTTTTTGCCCTTTTTGCCCTTTTTGATCAATCTTTTTGATACACTGTCATGCGACGCAGAACGTGGAAATTTTTTATGTAAAAAACTTCTACTTGCATATCACTTACTGAAATTACAAACATCTTATCGCATTCCAAACGGTTATAAACTTTATTTTTACGTAAGCTCACAGGTATTTTGGTACTTTTTTTCTCAAAAAATTTTATTCAATTTGCTTAATCTCAAAATCAGTTGACCCTTGAAAAAATATTATGTCAACATCTAACTCAAAAGCACTAATTATTATTGAAAAAAAACCATAAATTTGCCTCCTAGGCTTGCCCAGCTTTCTTTCGTTTTTGAAAATAATTACGCAATCGTTCATTCAATTTAGAATATGCAATCCGGATATGGGTGTACTTTCAAGATTTCTCCCATATATTTTGAAGACGACAAAATGATCCATAATTTATCAGTGATTAGTCCAATTTTCTTGGCCAAAGCTACTTTGAATACAGTTTCAAGGAATTGAACAATTCTTCGTATAGTAGTGGAATTAATAAAAAAATTTTACATCAATTGGTTGAAAACAAAAATGTGCAGTCGTCTTTCGTTTCTATTTCTGAGAATTCCACTCTCTAACTATAAAGTCTCAAATACTGTCAATAGTGAAGGCCAAAAAAAATTACTCGAAATAGTAAAGTGGCTTTTCCATTTCTACTATTCGGCACCTGATTTACATAAATGTGAATAGGCTTTCATTAGTCAACTTTTTTAGTTTACCTTTTCGATTCGTATTAGCAAAACATACTTAAGGCAGACCATTCCTCTTGGAGGTCTACCTTGCAATTCTTCCGTGAAATACAAAAGCAAACCGCAATAAAATGAGATTTGTTGTAACCAAAATAATTTTTTAATTGTTAATGATTATCTTCTTGACAATGAATTTTGAGTTTAAGACATTCAAAAGAGGAACTGGTTAATTGTTTTTTCCCAGTTTTTCCATAGAATTTAAGCCAAGATTTACAAATTTTATTGTAAGAAAATAAACTTTTTAAGATAAAAAATGTTCTTTCGGATTGGGTGTGAACACTTCCGAGATCTACATATCAAAAATGAATGAAATAAAGTTTTAAGTTTAATTTTCAATTTAAGAATCCTATGCCAAAAATTTTATTCAATGTAAAACTCTGGAATTATTTTTTTCTAGAAATTAAAATTATAGAAATTCGATAATTCCTTTTTCAATGCTTCAAAAAAAGTTAAACATTTGTTTCTGTTAAAAAGCGAGGGTTTCAAAACTTTGAGAATTCAATCACAAATTTTACACTTCACTTATACTGCTAAAAGATAACTTAGTTTCTTAACTTTGACTATTTTCGTTCTATAGTTTTCATACTTGGCAGAAAATAAGAAAAAGGGTTGATAATTGAGAGATTATCTACAATTAGTAGTTTGTTTTCTATTGCAAAGTTTCCTATTATCTTCGAATTTTTGTATTTTACCGTTCGACCCGAACGATTAGAGTTTTCAAAAGGGTCCTTTTTCAATTAACAAGCACAGAAGTAATGCAAAAGAAAAAAGCGTTGAGTAATGTGAAAGTCACACAAAAAAGGAAGTTACTATTTCTTCCTATCTAACTTACATTGAGCTTTTTGCAAGTTATGGTCAGTTATCTGAGTCAGATCACCCCAAAAACAGCCCAACAAGTTTAGCAGAGTGTTAACAGCTGACTAACCCTTACAAAGTACGTGCATCACCGGCTTGTTATTTAGTAATGCACTTAGTTTATTGTTGTTTTCCAACACAGTCAAGGAAAAAACAGGACTTTGCTTGGTCTAAAATCACTAGGGGATTCGTTAGATTTAACACCGTTCGAAGTGTTCCTTTTTCTTTTCTTTTTCCATTGAAAAAATCCGATTTTTTTGCCTTCATTCTTCAAAATTAAGCTTCGAATTTTTTAGACACGTTTCGATACCACGCATACATTCTTGTTTCCAAACGATTCCCCACCTGTATCGTGGAAGTTACATGCGTTGTGGTCATGTTTGTTTTCGATCTTTTCTTTCCATTTCGTTTTTTGAGTTTTCAGTGCGACATTCCTCTCATAGTCCCGCACTAGCAAGTACCTCACAGTTTTCCTGCTGACCGCAATGCAAAATAATTTAGTAAAAGGAAAAGAAGAACGAAAAAGATCGAATTGGATTATCTTAGATAAACAGATAAACATCTTCACTCAAATAATTTGCAAAAAAGACCCCAGTTTCACAGTGCTGAGACAACTGGGTTAAACCACTGGTTTTGTCTTGAAGAAACTATCGCAAAAAACAAAATAAAATCAGAAGATCTCAGTGAATACTTGTACAAAATATGTGAGTATATACAAAGTACTATTTCCATCATAATTTTAGTGGAATCCCATCTTGAATTTATTTACCCTTTATTTTTCCTTTTGCCTGTTTCCACTAAAACATTCGTGCCCGAAAGACTTTCAAGGTTTGTAAGGTTAGCGGACAGACGATGTCGATATCGAAGAGAAGATTTGGCCCAAATAAAACGTCAAACAGTAGATCTGTGTGGGCCAAATTGTAAAAATCAAGTATCTGTTTCGAAATGCAAAAAAACTTGTGTATGCACATTCTGCAAACGTTTCTCCTCTAGGAAAAGGAAATTTCGGGTTCTGCTGTTCAAAGTTAAATTAAAGTATTCGGAAAAATAAAGAAATATAGTGGATTTAACAATTTTTTTTTGGGTTTCTAATACAAACTTTCTATGTATACCATTTCAATATTGCTTATAGTCTGATAGCTAATCCTGCAAGTGGCTAATTAGTTGGCAGGTCATGCAAATTAAAAACGCAGAAACGTTGCAGACCTTTCTTTTCTCTTTCTCATCTACAAGATGTGAAAAATCGGCATACTTAGCTAACCCTAGATATAGTCACAAACTAGTTACACCAATAGTTGAGGCTTTTCGTAGTAAGTTGATATTTTTCTTACTAAAGTCAAATTTCAACTTTACCCAATATTTCCCAATTTTCTAAAGGACCTTCACACTTGACAACCTTAAACGTGCCTGGTATATTCCAACTCAAATCCGGTTTCTTATCGAAAATCCAAGATATTTGAACATCCTCCATATTGGTGGTCCCTTCAAATAATTTAACATCTAGGGCGTCCTGCAACCTTTCTTGAATGATTCTCACATAGGCCTTGCTTATCGGATTGATATCTGAATATAATAATGAAACATGTGGCTGGAATGGCCTATCCTTAAATTTTTCTTCAACATACATCTCTTGAATTATTTTTTGTATCGAAATTAAATATTTGTTATCATTACAATTCAGTACGACTTTCCTGAAAAACTTTTTACCAATGGATAACCCATTGAATGATACCAATGGTTGATTGTTCTTCAATTGCTTCAAAATTGGTTGCATAGCAGCTAAACAAGCTGTTAGAACTTGATTAACGGAATCTTGATCATAACAAGTTAAATTGGTATTCAAAGTGATATGCGGCTCAAAAACAGGTGAATAAGGAAACAGCGTTTGTAATGAAGTTATCAATTGTTTTAAAAGTTCATATGGTACAGAATCTTGTGGTGGACAATACCATAGTGCAATCGACATCTCTTCAATTTGAAGTTATTATGTAAAGTTTTCTAGAATTAGTATTTTTCATTTTTAATTACTTAAAAAAAACATTCAACCTAAAAGGTAAGTCAATTTAATCTTCGTCTTAAAACACACCATCGCCATTTGTTTGACGTCTTGGTAAGTTTCTAAAACTTGGTTTTGAAAATGTGATGTGTTGCCAAACACAGTATTCATAGTAATGCGTTTCTTACCGCATATCAACTACTCTGGATGCAATTTAGACCTTGATAAGCATCTATCGTAAGGCAAAATGATCGTCAAGACGCTGTTTAGCCTCTTCTACCGACTCAAAGAAAACAAGTGGAAAAACCGTCCTGCTGTCAATAGTTGCAGATCCGAGTGAAAGACACAATGGAATTTTTTTTCTTTGCTTGTGTCTTTAGGATGGCTTACATGAACAAGACCACTACTTATGTATAACCTAGTAAACAGTTCCTTTTCGGAATACAAGAACTAGTAAGCATTCTACAACAGGTACTTTTTTCCAGAGAGTACGAGCGATATAGTTTAACGTTACATTGAAAACGATATAAGTCATATTATCCTCCATTTTCCAAGAAGTTGGAGTGCTTGCTTGAAAATTCTTATTTTGTTCAGTAAAATAACGAACAAAATAAAAAATGAGATATACATGAGCAAAAAAGTTATTTCAAACAAAACAATACATTATTGCCCGAAAATAAGCTACAATATAAACGGTTCAGCGCTTTCTAGAGAACCACAAGACAAATAATAACATACAACCGTTTACAGCTGAGGCAAGAGAAAGAGAAAAAGATAAAAAAAAATGCTAGAGACGCCATTCTAGCAGTAACAGAGTATTGGTCCATCACCAACGACCTACTGGCCAACACTGCGGCATGACATGATTCACAAAGCGCACATTCGCAGTTTGCTACTGTCAGAATCACCCAGGATTTTTTGACCAACTTAAAAACAATCATAACTATTCCAATTTTCGTTCTTTTGTTTTTCTCAATTGGGAAAAAATTAAAGAATAAAAATTTTCAACTCATCGCAAAATTTAGCCAAATTCTCATCTGAAGTAATCCAGCACTTACAAATCTACAACAAAATGGCTAGGAAAGGTAGAGCGGCTATTTTGCCAAACAATATCATCCTTTTACAAAATTTAGTTAAACGTGATCCTCTATCATATCGTGAAGAGTTTCTACAACAATATTCACACTATGAATCACTACGTGATATTTTCATGTTAAATGGTATGTCCTCATCTATTGGTGCTGATGGTAATAGTATTACCATGGCAGCAAATGAAGATATTTCCGGTAATAGTGCATCTTCCTCTACTGCCCAGTTGATCGAATTAATCGGATTTGTATCACAAGTTTGTTCCTGTTTCCCAAAGGAAACATCAAATTTTACAAACGAACTAAGACAGTTACTTTTAGAGCATCATAAAATCTTACCATTTGAATTGAAGGAAAAAATTTTAACTTCTTTAACCATGTTAAGAAATAAGAATGTTATCAGTGCAGAAGAATTAATTCAAACTCTTTTCCCATTATTAATCACATACTCTAGTCAAGGTAATTCTTTAGGTATAAACTCGCATGCAAAAGAATTGAGAAAATTAATTTATAATAATTTAATCTCATTATTGAAAAGTTGTAATACTGGTAGCAAGAATCAAAAATTAAATAAGTCAACACAAGCTTTATGTTTCAATTTATTAGATCAACCTGATTCACAAGGTATATGGGCCGCTAAACTAACTAGAGAATTATGGAGACGTGGTATCTGGGATGATTCTAGAACTGTGGAAATTATGACACAAGCTGCCCTACATGATGATGTCAAAGTTGCCATATCTGGTGTTATGTTCTTTTTGGATGCCGATAGAGAACGTGAAGAAAATTTTGAAGAAAATAGTAGTGACTCTGATGTTGATGTGGATAAATTAAGACATCAATTTCAAATTAATAAGAAAACCGGTAAACGTGGTAAGAAATTAAATAATGCCATCAAGAGTATCAAAAAAAAAAATAAAAATAAACAAGATACTGGTAATTTGTTAAATTTTAGTGCTCTTCATTTATTGAGAGATCCACAAGGTTTTGCTGAAAAATTATTTAAAGAACATTTATCAAGTAAAAAAAGTAATAAATTTGATATGGAACAAAAAATACATCTTATGCAATTGATTTCAAGAATGATTGGTACACATAAATTAATTGTGCTTGGCATTTACACTTTTTTCTTAAAATATTTGACCCCCAAACAAAAAGATGTTACCAGAATTATGGCTGCTGCAGCACAAGCGAGTCATGAATTAATTCCACCGGAGATATTGAATATAATGGTACGTAAAATTGCTGATGAGTTTGTCTCCGAAGGTGTTGCATCGGAAGTTGCCGCAGCAGGTTTGAATACTATACGAGAAATTTGTTCTCGTGCACCATTAGCCATTGAAGAAACATTATTACAAGATTTAGTCGAATATAAGGGATCTAAAGCAAAAGGTGTTAGCATAGCTGCTAAGGGTTTAGTATCGTTATATAGAGAAGTTGCACCTGAAATGCTTAAAAAGAAAGATCGTGGTAAGACTGCATCCATGGATGTTCAAAATTCTAAAAGAGAAGGTAAAGAAAGTAAGAGACCACAATTTGGTGTTGAAAATACCACTCAAGGTATTGCTGGTATTGAATTATTAGCCAATTGGAAACGTGAAAATAAGAATGGTGATAATAATGAGGAAGATGATGCGAATTGGGAAGTGGAAGAAGGTTCAGATATTAATGAATCAGATGTGGAAGGTGACTGGGTGACCATTGAGAGTGATAAAGAATATGACGTGAATATGAGTGACAGTGATAATGAGAACAAAGAAAAAGAAAATGAAGAAGATAATGATAAAAAGGAAGAGTCCGGTGAAGTATCTGATCTTGAATTAAGCGATGAAGAAGATGCAAATGAGGAGAAAGAAACTCCAATGGATGCAGCCACAGCATTCCAAGAAATTGCTTCTACACGTATCTTAACACCAGCAGATTTTGCCAAACTTCAAGAATTACGTACCACGGAAGCTGTTTCCCAACTAACTGGTTTTAAACAACAAAATGAAGAACTGGTGGATGCTAATAGATTAGTTGGTCCGGTTAAATATAAGCAAACACGTGAAGAAAGATTAGCTGCTGTTCAAGAAGGTCGTGAAGGTCGTGAAAAGTTCGGTTCACGTCGTGGTAAACGTGAAAACGCTCACTCTACCACTAACCGTGAGAAACAAAGAAAGAAGAATTTTGTTATGATGATACATAAGAGATCAGTAAGAGGTAAGCAAAAGATGTCGTTACGTGACAAGCAGAAAGTTTTAAAAGCGCACATCACCAAACAAAAGAAGAAGGGTTTCTAAGCGAGCCCTGTTCTGCCAGACCCTATGAGATATCCCATATATATGAATTGTATACTAGCATAAAGCCAAACGCCAAGGTTACGTGTAAATCTTCCGTTTCCGTTCCCGTTTCCGTTTCCGTTTCCGTCTTGGATTTCCGAGGACCAATAATTTTAAGGGAAGAAGATCTCGAAAATTTGGTAACACAAACGGAAATGGCCAAAAAGCTTTTGAACAAATTCAGCACAAAGGCAAAACGAGAACTTGTAACACAAAATCTGATCACTCAGAAACTTGAAGTGGCAATAAAGTTAAGATGTTAAGAGGTAAGTTTTGCACGCTACATAAGTTTCTGCAGAAACGGTCACTTTCATTACACGAGTATAGGTCATCACAGATACTAAGCCGATACGGTGTCAATGTCCCACACGGTGCTGTAGCGTTCACACCAGAGAAAGCTGCAGAGGTTGCACTATGTATACCACAGAGGGAAGTAGTCATTAAAGCGCAAGCTTTAACCGGTGGGCGTGGCCGTGGACATTTCGATAATGGTATGCAACACGGGGTGCAAGTCTTAAATAACGATTATAATACAGTTGAAAGTGTGGCTAGAAAGATGATTGGTCATAAGATAATTACCAAGCAAAGTGGTGACAAAGGTAAATTTGTCAGTGGTGTTTATATAGTTGAAAAATGTGACACCTTGAAAGAGTCATATTTATCGATCTTAATGGATCGTTCGACACAAACACCATTAATTATTGCAAGTAGCGAAGGTGGTATGAATATTGAAGAAGTAGCTGAAAAAAAACCCAATGCTATTAAAAAATTTCATATTAAAGACTTGGATACCGGGTTAACACATCAAATGGCTCAAAAAATTGCTAAATCATTAAATTTTGACTCTAACTTAATTGATGATACAACAGAAATGATCTTAAGATTATACCAAATTTTTATGGAGAAAGATGCTACACAGATTGAAATTAATCCAATAAGTGAAGTTAATCGTCTCATCAATCCGAAAGAGGCTACGTATGCCACAAGAGCTGAAACTACAAATGATGATAATGTTGCTAAATTGCAAGTTGAAAAACAAGTGATGTGTATGGATGCTAAATTTAATATTGACGATAATGCATCATTCCGCCAAACTGAATTATTTCAATGGAGAGACTTAACTCAAGAGGATGCACATGAACATGAAGCTAAAAAGTATGATTTAAATTTTGTTAAACTGAATGGTAATATTGGTTGTTTAGTTAATGGTGCTGGATTAGCTATGGCAACAATGGATGTGATTAAATTAAATGGTGGTATGCCAGCTAATTTTCTTGATTGCGGTGGTGGTGCTACACCAGAGACTATAAAGAAAGGTTTTGAATTAATTATGTCACAAGATGGTATAAAGGCCATTTTTGTTAACATTTTTGGTGGTATTGTACGTTGTGATCATGTTGCACAAGGTTTAATTAATGGTGCCAAAGAATTGAATATTCAGGTCCCAATTGTAGTTAGGCTACAAGGTACTAATTTAGAGGAAGGATTAAAAATAATCAAAGATAGCGGTATTCATATATATTCATTTGCTGAATTAGACCCAGCGGCAGAAGAGGTTGTCAAGTTATCAACCGTCTAATGGGATGCAATCTGCCTTAGCATAGGATGACATACAGATGCATATTATTAAAATTATTCATATTCTAAAAGAAGAAACCTGCGTAAAATTTTTGGCTGTATGATATTTTTCAATATAATAAATTATTATTATTATTATTATTAATATATATTTATATTTATTTGTTTTATATGGCAATAATGAATATTGAAATGGAAATGCAAGAAAAAACCACGTTTATTTTTGTGTATAGTAAGTAAGTAGTAATGAACGCATTACCTAGTCATGGCGACTCAATGTTTCAATTCCACCTGCGGTGCCAACTCCACCTCTGTCACGCTTCCCACCTCCTTGTCCTTCGAGGTGATCAGGTACTGGAAACACTGTGCCCAGTCATCGCCCCGTAGCAGCCTGTAGTTGATGATCCTGGAACACTGCACCAGCGCCGTGCCCGCCAGGAAGAAATTCACGGAGGCCAGCAGGTAATTTCTCGGTTTGATGACGAAGGACCAACGTGTCCACACCAGGCCCGTGGCCAGCAGGGACAAATTTTGTGTCCCGGATAATTTCTCCACTGGCCTGTTGAAGTCATTTATGCCAGCGAGCACCAACGCCCACTTCATGGTCGGGGCCCAGAAGTGGATTGTCTTGGGCCCCGTGGGTGACCTCCAAAATGTCCTCAATAGATGTATCATGTCGTATGTCTACGTGTGGTTTGTCAAAAAAATGTTATATAAAAGATGTGGTTTGTCTGTTGGGGATAGTTGTCTGTTTGTAAAAAAAGGACTTCTTATATACCCACTAAACCGAACGAAAGGCGGCCAAGTGGTTAGAGCCGTTATTATTTAATGACAAATCAAAAACAATGACGATGACGATACGATGTTCAGCCGTGTGGGTGATTTATCAGCAGCCGGATTGGTCCGGCTGTTACCGCATGCAGTTGTCGGGTTTACCCTTTTTGTACGAATAAGTCATGCACTTTTGTGGGGGAAGGTACGTGGAAATTAGATTGAATTGGTTGAATGACGATGACGCAATTTGCATACACTTCCGTCGTTTGTGTCATTCGATTCCCTTCCGGAATTGTTTCAAATGGATGGAAAATGGGGAGGGCCTTACGTAATCTGACTATTTTTGGGCAGAGTCTCTGACGTAAGCAGCACGTGAGCGTTACAATCCGGGCAACTTGAAACAATTTCAAAGACTAATTTCTAATATAGGGTCAATTTTGGAATTAATAGTTAGCATAGTTTTAATACCTACCCTGCATACGTCAAACTTATTAAAGCGCCCCAAGATCAAAAACCCAACTGGTTCAAATTTTTTAAACTTGAGTCTTGTCCAAAGGTCTACCAACATCTACCACACAACCAAAAAGGAAAATAATGTTTGATAATAGCACCATATCATATTCAAAATTAGTGAAAGGTGCCACAAAAATTAAAATGGCACCGCCAAAGGCTAAATATGTAGACCCAATACTAAATGATATGACAAATGCCAAAAATTTCAATTCTATTGTTAATTGTTTACAAGATAGATTATCTATGAATAACTGGGTCATTGTTTTCAAATCTTTAGTAGTTATTCATTTAATGCTAAATACAAATGATTCAGCATTAAGTTATTTCAGTACCCATTTACATTCATTCCAAATTAATAACATTTTACATTCAAATAAATGGTCAGCTAATGATTTAACTGTTTTAAGACGTTATAATGATTACTTGAAGGGGAAGTGTTTGGCATTTCGTGAAGTGACAGAATTTAATGATAATATTTCTGGTTCAATGAATCAAATTAAGTTACAAGAGAAAAAATTAATTGAAGTAGAATCAATGGAATCACAAATAAAGGATTTAATTAGAAATAAATTTTCATTACAAGATTTACAAAATGATTTAATTTATTATGCCTTCAAAATTTTAATTAAAGACCTTCTGGAATTATATAATCAATTAAATGAAAGGATTATTACATTATTGGAATCATTTTTTGATCTAAATTATGAATTTGCTGAAAGGACTTTGAATCTTTATAAATCTTTTGTTAGATTAACTGATTATGTAGTTAAATATTTGAAAATTGGTAAGGCAACGGGTCTAAATATACCAGTAATCAAACATATTACCACAAAATTAATTGAATCATTGGAGGATCATTTACATAATAAATCAAACTTTAAGAACAATGGCGTGGAGAAAAAATCACAAACTACCCATGAAAATATTAATACAAGACATGATACTGTAAAATCATCAGCCGAAGAAAGGTTACAAAAAATAAGAGAACAAAAGCAAAAACTTGAACAACAATTACAACAAAAGCAACAATTAATAATTACTCCCACTTTACCACAATCAACTGGTACTAACCCATTTTTATCATCTTCACCTCAAGTTCAAGACACTACAGGTAATATTTATGCAAATAATGTGTCAATGGAAGCTCAATCAACGAGTAATCCATTTGTACAAGACTTTCATAGTACCACTAATAGTATTGGTGTGAATTCTACCGGCTATTATGCACAAAATAGAACTGTCATTCCTTCATTTACTGGGACAGGCTTTGGTGGTTATTCACAACAACCACAACAATCGCATACGATTCCTACAATGACACAACAACCGTTAGACGTACAATATACAAATAATCCATTTGTTTTACAAAGTATAAGCGAAGAAAGTGTAGAACCATGTCAAGTAGCAACTGCTTCACAACAACAATATCAACAACAACAGTTACAGCAACAATTACAGCAACAATTACAACAACATCAATTACAACAACAACTAACGCAGGAACAATTAATACAGCAGTCAGCTACAGGGGTAGCATTTGTACCAGTTCAGATCGCATATATTCCGACCCAACATACAAATCCATTTGAACAACAAACGCAACATAATCAAGGCCTGCAACAAAATGCAAACTCTAATTTGATAGAATTATAATCCAGACAACGAATGCAATGGATTTAATTGTTACTGTTTTAGCACAATAAACATATATAGATTTTTTCATAGTGCACATGATATTTCGAAGTGAATCGCGATTGCCACGGGACCTGAGATAACTTTCCATGGCGAGCTGAAAACACCCGCACACCCAGCATCTTCCCAGGTCACTTTCGACGGAAGACTGGAGAACGGAGAAAAAACTGGCAAGAAATGACGCCGACTGCTCCACGCTGCGGTAGCGTCTCCAAATTGTGGCTCCCATCTCTAACAGCCGGTCAGATCAGCAGTAGCAGAAAACCGCCCCCAGAGAAATCCCCGCAGGAAAAACAGCAGCACACGCTGAAATCTCTCAATTGGCGACCAGGGCTTCAAAACCGCAAGCTAATTACCGCGGTAGTCAGCAGGACAGTGGGCCTACCAGTTGAGAGACGAACCCGCTGTCGTGGCGGTAGTACCGTCCACTCAACCCCCCACACGAGATGACCTCTCAGTCTGCCCCACACAGCAAACACTGACATTAACCACTAACACTCTCAGCATTGTACAATTACAATTTGCATACTACTTACTATTAAGTATTTGCTTATTTACTTCTTATTTAATATTGTGCACATTCACGTTTTTTTTTCATTTTCTCAATTTGAGAAAAAAAAAATTTTATTTATTGCATTAATAAACAATTTCCACCATTTTCAATATAACTTATACAACGTTTAAGTAAGAATTATTTCGCAATATGTCATTCAAAGAACCTTGTTTTGGGGTGGCATTCAGATCATTGGTCACTACCGATGAACAACTTTTCCAAAAGACTATCCAATTCTATCACAAATTAGGTTTTGCTACCATCAAGGACTACAATAAATTCAAGCATGGTGAAAACTCTCTCTTATCTACCGGTACTTCTGAGGACTCATTAAAGGAAGTTTGGTTAGAGTCTTTCAAATTAAGTGAAACTGACAGTTTAGGTTTCCGTGTCCCACAACAAGAAGCTTCTAATAGGGAACAATCACAAGGTGCGTTACTTAAAGTTCGTCTTTCTATGAATAAAGATGATTTAAAATTATCAAATTCTATGGAAATTACATTTTTTTCAACTGAATTATCCACTATTTTATCAAATTTTGCACCAGAAAAGATTAATGATAATTTATTATCTTTAATTGATCCATTAGGTAACAAGATTAATTTTACAAACTACATCTCTCCATTAGATAATCAAGTCACTGATAAAGAATTCTTCTTAAACGCTGTAGAACAAACTCAATCCAAAAATAGTTCTAAATCCACTTCTGCTTCATCCAATGATGACGCATTAACCAAATTAAGAACTTCTTTAGGTTCTTTGAAACCAAAAAAGAAAATCGCCGTTATGACTTCTGGTGGTGATTCTCCAGGTATGTCTGCATCTGTTCGTGCTGTTGTTCGTACTGGTATTCATTTCGGTTGTGACGTTTATGCCGTTTATGAAGGTTATGAAGGTCTTTTACAAGGTGGTGATTTATTAAAGAAAATGGAATGGGAAGATGTTAGAGGTTGGTTAAGTGAAGGTGGTACTTTAATTGGTACCGCTCGTTGTATGGGTTTCAGAAAACGTGAAGGTAGAAAGCAAGCTGCTGGTAATTTAATCAGAGAAGGTATTGACGCTTTAATTGTTTGTGGTGGTGATGGTTCTTTAACTGGTGCTGATCTATTTAGATCTGAATGGCCATCTTTAGTTGAAGATTTAGTTCAAGATGGTACTTTCACCGCTGAACAAGTTGCTCCATACAGAAATTTAACTATCGTTGGTTTAGTTGGTTCCATTGATAATGACATGTCTGGTACTGACTCCACTATTGGTGCTTATTCTGCTTTAGAAAGAATTTGTGAAATGGTCGACTATATTGATGCCACCGCCAAATCTCATTCAAGGGCTTTCGTTGTTGAAGTTATGGGTAGACATTGTGGTTGGTTAGCTTTAATGGCAGGTATCGCTACCGGTGCCGATTATATTTTCATTCCAGAAAGAGCTGTCCCACATGGCAAATGGCAAGAAGAATTAAAGGAAGTTTGTCAAAGACATAGAGCTAAGGGTAGAAGAAACAATACTATTATCGTTGCTGAAGGTGCCTTGGATGATCAACTAAACCCTGTTACCGCTGATGATGTTAAAGATGCTTTACTAGATTTAGGTTTAGACACTAAAGTAACAATCTTAGGTCATGTTCAAAGAGGTGGTACCGCTGTGGCTCACGATAGATGGTTAGCTACTTTACAAGGTGTTGATGCAGTAAAAGCCGTTTTAGAAAATACTCCAGAGACTCCATCACCATTAATTGGTATCTTAGAAAATAAAATTATTAGAATGCCATTAGTCGAATCTGTTAAATTAACTCAAGAAGTTGCAACTGCAATTAGTAATAAAGATTTTGATAAAGCTATCTCTTTAAGAGATACTGAATTCATTGAATTATATGAAAATTTCTTATCCACTACTGTTAGAGATGACGGTTCTGAATTATTACCAGAAGGTGATAGACTAAACATTGGTATTGTCCATGTCGGTGCCCCATCTGCTGCTTTAAATGCTGCTACTCGTGCTGCTACTCTATACTGTTTATCTCATGGCCATAAACCATATGCTATCTTAAATGGGTTCTCAGGTTTAATTCAAACTGGTAATGTCAAGGAATTATCATGGATTGATGTCGAAAATTGGCACAATTTAGGTGGTTCTGAAATTGGTACTAACAGATCAGTTGCCGCTGAAGATATGGGTACCATTGCTTACTATTTCCAAAAATTCAAATTTGATGGTTTAATCATTTTAGGTGGTTTTGAAGGTTTCAAATCATTGAAACAATTACGTGATGGTAGAGAAGCTCACCCAATCTTTAACATTCCAATGACATTAATCCCATCTACCATTTCTAATAATGTTCCAGGTACTGAATATTCATTAGGTGTTGATACTTGTTTGAATTCTTTAGTTAAGTATACTGATGATATTAAACAATCTGCTTCAGCTTCCAGAAAGAGAGTATTTGTTGTTGAAGTTCAAGGTGGTCATTCTGGTTATATCGCATCATTTACTGGTTTAGTTACCGGTGCTGTTTCCGTTTATACCCCAGAAGATAAAATCGATTTAGCTTCAATCAAGGAAGATTTAACATTATTAAAGGAGAATTTCCGTCATGATAAGGGTGAAAATAGAAATGGTAAGATCTTAATTAGAAACGAAGAAGCATCTTCTGTTTATAGTACTGAATTAATTGCCAATATTATTTCTGAACAAAGTAACGGTAAATTTGGTGTTAGAACAGCGATTCCAGGTCACGCTCAACAAGGTGGTGTCCCATCATCCAAGGATAGAGTTACCGCTTCCAGATATGCTGTTAAATGTTGTAAATTTATTGAACAATGGAATAAGAAGAACCAAGTTGCTAATGCTGATGAAGATGCGCACGTTTTAAGATTTACTTATAATGCTCAAGGTGAAAAAGTACCAACTGTGGAACACGAAGATGAATCAGCTGCAGTTATCTGTGTCAACGGTTCCAATGTTTCATTCAAAGCTATTGCAGATTTATGGGAAAATGAAACCAATATTGAATTAAGAAAGGGTGAAGAAATTCATTGGAGAGAATTCACTAAGATTGGTGATATTCTTTCTGGTAGATTAAAATTAAGAGCTGAAGCTGCCGCTGCTGAAAAGCAAGGATATTTCTAATTAATTTATATAGATGGGGATAACTTGCCCATTGTTTTTATTTAATGATAAAGATAATAGTAGTATGTATTTAAAATTATGATAAAGTTTATTTACAAATAAGATTATGCGATAAAGATGACAATAAGTTGTGTATGCGTTTTCTATGCGTCATTTCAACAAACGTGAAATTTTCAGTTTAATAGGCGGCTAATCAACGGCCAGCTTTTCTTGGTGGGTCCTGCGAAGACTTCTCAGAGAATCGTCGTAGACATAAGTTTCCTCAGAAACCGCGCAGGGCGGAAAAGACGGCTTGATGAGACCTCGAGAAAAGATTGTTACGTCATGTTTGCAGTGAAAAAGAAATTCTGTCCGAACCAGACAGAAAAAACCGTCAAAAAAACAGCCAAAAAAAAAGAAGAATTTGTTCCATCAATGGAAGGATTACCTAAGAAAGATATCACACATAAGTTATTTAATAAAAGGTCCCTTCTACCATCAAATCTTTGTAAATAGATAACAGGAGCGCAGTTATCGTTTGTATTTATAGATCAAAGTGTAATATTTTAACATAACACTTCACTTTTTCAATAAAATCAAAATGTCCGATTCATGTCATATAAATCCACTACAGCAATTTAGCAGCAAGCGGCCACCTATCTTTAACTCGAGAATCAGCCATGGACGTCTAGGTGCTAATGAACAAGCTAGTCAACGTTCAGTGGGAAGAATGTCTGTCGAGGAGAAGTTTCTAAACTCAAATGTTGAGATGAGTGATGTGCATGACAATAGTTCCTTTGGTCAACATATCAACCACTCTCTAGGCTCAATGGAACCTACATTTGCTAATCAAACTGTTGGTAATGCTAAAACTGGAGAAAACTGGATAAATCAATTTGCAACTATGCAAATGAAGGATCCATTAGAGTTTAGTGATTCCTATAAGAGACTTTATGAGCAGTATTCCAAAAATAATAGCGGTAGCATAAGTACTAGCAACGTAGCATTCAGCAATGGAAGAAATGCTATGACACAACCTTTCACTCGGCCACAACTAACTAGAAACGCAGAATCGCATATCTCCTCATTACAAATGAAGATCAATCCTCCTGAAGTCAACTCAGCTCCTGCACATAGTACAGATAAGAACATAAACTTAAATCAGCTAGATTCGTATTTCGAGTTAAAATTCCAAGCTGTTGAAGAAGAACTTGATGAAATACCAAGACTTAATCAAGAACAACGACAATTCCAGAAAGCTGCACAAGGTATCATAGATACGTTATCCCCGAAAGATATTGAAATTGATACCATACGAGCTGGTACTTCAGCGACTAGCAGCATTCATTTCTCGAGCGATGAGGAACATTTGCTGCGTGACAAATTGAACAATTCCAAGTTCATGGGTCTCATGAAGAGAGTCAGCGGCGGGGTGGTCACCATAAAGGAAAACAACAAAGAGCTGTTCACCCCCAAGGACAACAAACTCGAGGGGAATGAGTACTTCCCCATAACCTGAGCCCACAGTACCACAGCACCACAGAACCACAGAAGTAAAGCCATAGTACTGCTGGAGTCCTAGCCCTAATCATAGCCCTGGCCCTAGCATTAGATACAGCCCTCATGTCAGACATAACCCTAGAGAATGTATATATTCCCCCAAGAAAACCCCGCAGTATTTACCTTTCCCAGAAAACCCCGCAGCATATAATTATGTACAAAAAAATCGATGCCCGCTACCTCACGTGCAATTTTTTTCAGATCAAAAAATGTTTTTTCTTTTGCAACAAAGGAAAACTGCATTTCTTAAGTACTAGTTTCTGCCGCTGTGTGAACATAAACAAACAATTTTACATCACCGTGGGCCTTTCTTTAGCGCTGTAACTGTACCAATAATTGCATATTCAGTTCTTTCAAAGGTCAATTTGCTTTCTCTGACGTACTCAGCACTATGGCAGGATTCAACTTCAAAAAACTAACTAAGGATAAGAATAAGAATAAAGGAAACAATAACCACAATAGCACAAATGCACCTGGATCGGCTCAAAATGGTTCCAAATTTATGCATTTTAATCTAAATGGCATGAAAAATCATGAAAGCAAAAATGATTTCAATAAGAGTGATAATTCTATAGAAAGTAATTATGATAAAAATAGATCAGTGTCAAATTCGAACCAATCTTTACCTCCTACAAACCAAAGCGGTATAGAATATATACAACATAGAGTATTTCCCACACCTTCCAATAATCAAAGAAACGTTTCAGGTGCTACTCAATTGATGCAATTACAGCAACAACAAAGACAAACAAGCAATAGCTCCAGCTTGAGAACTAATAACTCTATACAACAACAACAACAACAACAACATCAGCAGCAACCGCAGAATAGTATGATACAATCAACTCCACAGCATACACAAAATCAAACGTATAACAGTACCACTAATAGTAATACTGCTACTACTGCTACTACTAACAATATGATGAACGCTATTAATAATACTACAGAGAAATCCCCTCAACAACAATTTAATCAAAATAATCAGCCATCACGACAAATCTCTGGACAAAACCATAACAACCAAGACCGATTACAAACTCCTCAATTACAACAATATTTTTCATCACCCACAGTCAATCAACAAACTGATGTGACATCCGCAGCTAAAAAGGTATCAGCAAATGAAACTGCCACTACAACTAGCACAGTTAACCCCAATCATGTAAATAACAACTTTCAAAATAAAATTATTTGGAATCGTATTAAACTTAAAAATTCACCATTCCCAAGATACAGACATGTTGCTTCATCATATAGTACTAACGATGGCCGTATATTTGTCATTGGTGGTCTTCATGATCAATCTGTATATGGTGATATTTGGATTATCAAATCAATTGATAACGGTAATAAGTTTTTATCCAGTACAATTGATATCACTGATTTAACCCCACCACCAAGAGTGGGTCATGCTTCTACTTTATGTGGTAATGCGTTTATCATATTCGGTGGTGATACACATAAAGTCAATAAAGATGGCCTTATGGATGATGACTTATACCTTTTCAATATTAACTCTTATAAATGGACAATACCAAACCCAGTCGGTCCAAGACCATTAGGTAGATATGGTCATAAGATCTCTATTATTGCAAAGACACCATTAAATACAAAACTTTATTTATTTGGTGGTCAATTTGATGATACTTATTTCAATAATCTTTCCATGTTTGATTTATCATCATTTAGGAAACCAGAATCACATTGGGAATTTTTAAAACCAAAAACTTTTGTTCCACCACCATTAACAAATCATACAATGGTTTCATTCGATAATAAATTATGGGTGTTTGGTGGTGATACTTTACAAGGTTTAATAAATAAATTATTCATGTATGATCCTGATTTGAATGATTGGACAATAATTGATACTTTTCCAGCAAATAGTGATTCACAAAACCTTCCACCACCAATGCAAGAACATGCTGCTATCATTTTTGGTAATTTAATGTGTATTGTAGGTGGTAAAGATGAATTTGATGATTATTTAAATACTGTTTATTTCTTGAATATGTCAACATTCAAGTGGTTTAAATTTCCAACTATTTTAGTAGGGTTACCACAAGGCCGTTCAGGTCATTCCTTATCATTATTGGATAATAATAAACTGTTAATTATGGGTGGTGATAAGTTTGATTATGCAAAACCAGATGAATACGATTTACATACTTCTGAAATTGATATGAATAGTGGAACTTTACTTTATACTCTTGATTTAACCAATTTGGATCAATTATGCCCCGGTATTAATGAGACATCATTACCTGATACTTCAAATGACGGTGTGGGAAATTTAACGCCTTCAACCCCTCAAACTGGCATGCAAACAATAAAAAACAGTTCACCCACAAATGATCTAGGAAATAATAATGTGGCAAATGCACAAAACAAAATTGCAAATATTACTACACCTAATAATAATAATCATGGATTTCAAATTGATATAAATAAACTACCTGAAATTGCAGCTCATAATATTCTAACACCTTACACGAATGCTGAAGCACAAAAGACGCCTTTAATTGAAGGTAACGAATCATTTAATAGGTCCGATCAAACAATGTCAAATTCCACCCGCATGGATACTAATAATGATTTGCAGGGAGATAATGTCGTTGTTGTTAATAATAATGAAAATGATGGTGGTTTACCCTCTAAACAAATAGCCACTCCGCTCCTTTTAGATAATACACAAATTAATAATAAAATCAATGAAAGTACTAACAATAGTGATTTTAATAATAAATCAGATAGAATTACTGAACCATTTAATGAGAATGATGATAATAAGTTGATGCATTTTGATGACAAAAATATTCCAGAAAAGCAATCTGATACTTCCCAATCAGCTGAGACGGTTATATCCAATTCACAAAATAATTCTAAGGTTGTGTCTAAATTACATGACGATCAAATTAGTAATGAAAATTTGAAAGATTCATTAAAGAGTACCAATACAATTCCAAGAAGTGAAACAACTGACATTAACTCCATTAATAATGTTTCATCCAATATGATCACAATTGATAAAAATATTTTGCAAGATTTGAAAAATGAATTAATAGAAATAAAAACAATGACAAATGCAAAAATTGCAGAATCAAATGAAACAATGAGATTGCTTGAATCAGAGAATCACCAATTGAAAGAACAAATTTTGAATCCAAATAAAGATAATACTGACAGAAAAGCTAATGAAACTGACGGTAATCAAATGACTAATGCTGAAGTAAATGAATTGCATTCTATTATCGATGATAACATTATTGATATTAAGACATTAAATAATATTATTAAAAGACAAAATTTAATTATTGAAAAAGTAACTTTAGATGATATGTTTAAAGATAAATATGATGAATTGCAACTAAAATATAATGTAGTATTAGAAGAGAATATTAAACTAAAGGCTAAAGTGAATGATGGGGACATTGCATTTACCAATTCGGTGAAAGCTTATTCTAATCAAATCGATAAATTACTGATCAAATGGTCTACTAATACAGAATTGAAGAAAAATGGGAGTAAATCAATTTCTGATGTGAAATCTGTAAGTGATGGTAATAGTGATAGTGATAATGAATTTGATAATGATGGCAATACCAAAAATAATGATCATAAGACTGTAGTGAGTAAATTATCCAAACAACTAGATGATTTGTTAGTTAAATCACAGGGTTTGAGTGAATCACGAGAAAGGCTAGATGCTGAATATCATAAATTAGAGAAGAGACATAGGACTTTGAGTCAAGATCTATTATCACAGCAGGATGGTGATAATACTGGTGATATTGGCAATGGAAAGGATGAAAAGGACAATAAATCAGGCGGTAACTTAGTTATTGACACGGTAAGAAAATTAGAATTAGCACAGTTAGAATTAGAGAATTTTAGAGATAAAAATAAATCATTACAGGTTGAAATTGAAAAATTAAAATCATCGCAGAATAATTAAATCAAGATAGTGTTTGGTCTTATTCACACAAAATTATTTGTTTTTATATCCGTCTATATATGAAAGGGTATATGAGTTTAATTTTAAATTTTGAAGCTGTAAATCAATCATTTTTTACATTTGTACTATGTTTAATATTGAAATAATTATAAAAAATGGGATAAAATTAGTATTTGTGCCATCATCAAGTTATGAATGGGAAAAATAAGTCGAATAAGTGTAAGAAGATGGCACATTCCTTTTTTTAATAAGGATCAACTCTCGTCAAGTTCCCAAGTTAACTCATTTAATATACCATCTTTACCTAAAACTGGGTCTTTTTCAATTAATTGTAATCGAAGTCTTTTATTTTTAGCATAAAGCCATCTTATATAGTTAATTGATTTTGTATAAATCATCAATTCAGATCTATTCTCCTTTTCAGTTAAATCAGGTATCAAATTGACTAGTTCGTCATATATATTTCTTACAATCTCACGTCTTCTCTTCTCTGAAGTGACATGGTTTTGCTTTATCTGAGTATCAGATAGTCTGTTTTTCTTTCTTGCTCGTGGTTTCCTGATCTTATTTTCCGTGTTAGAAAGCTCTGTTAAAGTGAGGCTCTGCGTACTCGCGTTGTCTGTAGTGCTGTCTGGGGCCCTGTGAGAGGCGTAAGCCTCCAGAGCGTGAGGTTGAGCAGCGTCTGTGAGAGTGTGTGGGTGCATGTGGAGTGGCATCGCGAGTGAAAAACGCAGGTGTGTGAGAAAGTGCAAAAAATAATTTCTTTGTTTACGTTTCGTGCGTGAAGATCGCCTGCGAAACTCACAGTGGGCGGATCTTTCAGACCTTCCTGGCAGGGGGTGTCCCGCTACTTAGACGGTGTCTGTCTAAGGGCGGTGTGGTGTGGGGGGAGCTTCTCACTAGTCTGGACAGCCTAGCGGGGCCACACACAGAAGTGGCCGTAGCAGACGGTTCGTCCCCCCACTGGGATCGACGTGCCGTGGGAAACGACACCTTTGGAAAAATCGAATTGTGTGAAAAATTGATGAATTTCACCATTATTACTATGACAATAAAAGCAGCAACATAAAGCCAAGAACAACTGACACCAAGCATGCAGTACCGAAACAAGTTTTTTGAAGTCAATTTCCCTGATTCGATACTTGATTTTCGTGCTATACCACAGGCTACACAAATTATCACTATATCGTATGTGGTCTTATCTTTCAGTTTACTTCTATCTAGAAGAATCGTACTGATGTATTCTGAACCCAATGTTAAGCTAGAGGATATCTATAATCCCTTCTTACAACTAATGCCACACGAATTATATAAGAATCCTGTATCTTTAGTCACATCAAACTTAGTCGATACTTCAATTGTTAAATTTTGTATCAATATTCTAAATTTGTTGCTCGGTGGTTCTTATATTGAAAAAAATTGGAATAGTTCCAAAGAACTATTTAGATTTGTCATTGTAGTAGGCACTATAACAAATATAATTACAGTTTTTATTACCGTCATTTTATCATTCGTGTCAAATAGTATTTCATTAGATGTACCAATCGATGGCAATTATACAATGATAATTGGATTCCCGATTATCTACAAACAACTATTACCAGAGACTACAATAATTTATATTTTCAAACCAATTGATAAAAATTTTAGATTCAAATTATTACCAATTTTTATTATGTGCACAATGACAATAATACAATTAGTTTGGTTCCATCATTTTGCTGAATTATTATCCATTTGGATAAGTTTTATTACAGCATGGATTTATTTAAGATTTTACCAATTATTACCAAGTACAATGTTCAATGATACTAGTGAATTAATTAGAGGTGATGCCTCTGATACTTTCCAATTAATCTATTTTTTCCCTGATCAAATAAAACCGATTTTAAGACCAATTTTCAATTGGTTCTATAATTTGATTTGTGTTAGATTAAGATTGATTCAGCCTTTCGAACTAGATGATATTGATAAAGGTAATGATATTGCACAAAAAAATGGTGCTAAACCAATAACTAATTCCACTGAAGAAAGACGTAGGCAATTAGCATTACAAGTACTACAGGAAAGAATGTCATAAACGGACCACAGAACTCCTTTCCCGAGCAACCAACCCTTTTCAATTGTTGACTGAACCAGCAAACGAAGAAAAAGTACGCTCGAAAAATTACATGTCCAGTTGATGAGATAGATGAATGCACATCCTGCAAATATGGTATATAACTTGATAGCTATTTTACCTAATCCGGAAAAGGAGCACAGGGTTGCAAACCGACGTCAATAGCACTTCCGAAAGCGGTATCCGGAAGGCAACATTTGTTTTTTTCTTCAGCCAAAAAAGGAATTTCAAATTTCCTATAGAAGCGGTTCCATATCAGAAAATTCCGTTTTCGATCAACATTTTTTCTTTCGCTAAACGAAATTGTTGAATTTCATAAACTGCTTGCCTGAATCTCCCATTCCGGAAACGAGCACCGCTTTTTGGGAATGTATGCAAATTATATTTCCATTTAGTGTTTCCTTATTGATTTTCAGCTGCATGTGCAAAATCCAACATGAAAAAAAAACAACAACAAAAAGAACATAAACTGCTTCGAGAATTCTTTACCTTGATTGAATAATTTTTTTGATTTTTTGTTTGGTTCAGCTCCTCTATTTAATAACGATAATTGCTCACTTACCTTTATTTTTTTACTCATTTATATAAATTACATTTAAATTGAATTCCATCCGCCATAACTAAACTTTTTTTTTTTTTCACTAAGCGCATACCATACATTGCTAGAAAATAGGTCGAAAAGATAAAATAATTATTAATTAGTACAAAATGCAATTGCAAGACCTTATTTTAGCCTTAGCTCTCGCTACTAACCAAGTTAATGCTTGGTCCCCAACAGATTCATACGCTCCAGGTAACGTTACTTGTGACTCCAATATCAACCTTTTAAGAAAATCAGATGGATTATCTACAAATGAAACTGAATGGTTAAAGAAGAGAACCACTATTGCAAACGAAGCTTTGAAAAGTTTCTTAAATCGTGGTACTTCAAATTTTTCTGATAATTCAATCTTAGATAAGCTATTCAGTGGTAACGACACTAATGTACCAAGGGTTGGTATCGCCGCATCTGGTGGCGGTTACCGTGCAATGTTAGTAACAGCAGGTATGATTGCCGCTATGGATAATAGAACAGATGGTGCAAATGATCATGGTCTTGGTGGTCTTTTACAAGGTACTACTTATTTATCTGGGTTATCTGGTGGTAATTGGATGACTTCTACTTTAGCTTGGAATAATTGGACTTCTGTTCAAGAAATTTTGAATAATTTAAATGGTGCCAATTTTTCATCAATTTGGAATATCGAAAATAGTATCTTATCTCCAGGTGGTAAAAATGCAAATATGACAAATGAAATTTTTGATGCCATTAAAGAACAAGTTAATGCTAAAGTTGATGCAGGCTTTAATGCAACTTTGGTAGATGTTTGGGGACGTGCATTATCTAATTATATGTTCCCTGGCTATTCAAACAGTGGTGATGCCCTTACTTGGTCCACTTTAAGAGATGCTGAAGTATTTAAAAATGGTGAAATGCCCTTTCCAATTAGTGTGGTAGATGGTAAATACCCAGGAACAACAGTAGTATATTCTAATTCGACTGTTTTCGAAGTTAATCCATTTGAATTGGGTTCATGGAATCCATCCATTGGAGCTTTCACTGACGTTAAATATTTAGGTACTGATGTATCAAATGGTGTGCCAGTTAATGAAGGTCAATGTATTGCAGGTTTCGATAATACAGGTTTTTTAATGGGTACTTCTTCTGATATCTTCAATTTAGTGAGTAGTCAAGGTGGTGCTACAGCAGCAGTCTTACAAGGTGTCGTTAATAGTTTTACCAAAAAGTTTTTAAATTCTACCGGTGATTATACTGATGTAGGTATATATTCCCCAAATCCATTTGCCGACACTGATACTGTTAATGCAAATTATTCAACCGCCATCGCTAAATCCGATACATTATATTTAGTAGATGGTGGTGAGGACGGTCAGGTTATCCCATTTGAACCATTATTACAAAAAGATCGTGAAATCGATGTTATTTTTGCCTTCGATGCCACTGATGATACAGATGAGAGCTGGCCAAACGGTGAATCAATGGTTACCACATACGAACGTCAATTTGTCGCTCAGGGTGAAAAAATTGCATTTCCATACGTCCCAGATACGGATACATTCATTAGTGAAGGTTTAAACAAAAGGCCAACATTTTTCGGTTGTGATGCTTCAAATTTAACCGATTTAGCTTATGTCCCACCACTTGTGGTTTATATCCCAAATACGGAATACTCTTTCCCAAGTAATACCAGTACTTTCCAACTAAATTATGAAACTAATGATACGTTTAGCATGATTCAAAACGGTTTTGAAGCTGCAACTATGGGTAATATGACTAAAGATGCAGACTTCTTAGGTTGTGTCAGTTGTGCTATTTTAAGGCGTAAGCAAGAAGCGTTATTTATCGAATTACCAACAGAATGTGAGAAATGTTTTGCCAATTATTGTTGGAATGATAACAATAAAGCTTCTCATAATTCTTCTATACTTGCCAACAGCACTACTTCTGCTAACTCAACAGTTATTTACAGGAATAATACTAGTGATTCAGTTGCTGCTACCACTGCCGCTTCAAGTACCGTTTCTAGTGAGAGCACTTCTTCTAGTAGTTCCAATTCTCAAGGTATTGCCAATACTTTGAATATTAAACAGACCATTGGCGGTATCGCTTTAGCTAATATTATTGTAAATTTATTATAAGATCTTCACTTTTTTTACTGCAGAGAACACAATTTCAAAAGTTTTAATTTTTCAATACCCATTGTAACTTTTATATATATCGATGTTAAATATAATGCACTAAACCCATAATTCATTCTTTCATGCAGTTTTTTATTGTTTCAACATATTACAGGACAGCAAATTGATTATTTTGTCCAGAATATCGTCTACGAACCTATCATTGCAAGATATATAGATACTGGTCCTTAGTATGCACTTTTCAGCATTCCATAGTCTTCAGTCCGCTGACATATTATTGAAAATAAGATGTACCAGCAGTTTTCATCTTTTACAACAGTAAAAGTAAAGAGTAGTAAACTACATATACGATCGCAATAGCACTTCTAGATACATCCGACTTGTTTCATCTAATAAGCATTTCAATTACATATCAAGTATATATCAACTAAAAATGGTTACTTGCGGTTTGAATTAGCCGCTACTAATTGATATGTAAATTATTGCTTTTTCATAATCTGGGATATATGTGTTCCTTTGTTGGTGTTGAGAAATTGAAAGAAAAAATATTTGTATATTAGTTTGTCTATATTTTATTTATTATTGGTTTAAAATTGAACAAAAAAGAAACTATATTTATATTATCTCTTTTGAAGCAAAGATTATGAAGGACAGGTCCGAACGCCAACACTTACTTATTGTTGCTATATGAGGAATCTCGAATATGTTTTTTCCTTCCAAAGTTGCGAATATATATTTAAAACTCTAGCTATCTGTTCCTAGGTATATAAAATGTATCCGAATATAAAATAACTTACCTAGTTTCAATATTACCCAAATTATATATCTAACCATCTAATGATAAAGCATTTCAATTGGATCACCAAAAAACTTGACTTTTTAGAGTAATCCTATATGATTTTGATTTTGCATCTCCTCACTTTTAGAAACGTATTATTAATCAAGTACGTCAGAAAATATATCCATGATAGTTGGTGCATTTTCGTTCCGTCAACATGTGACAGTATGATGGAGATCTCAATCTGAATGAAAACTAAGATAATAAGATTCGTGAAGGTCTGAGACTGAAGTACTGAACAAAAAAAAAATACGTCACTGGGGCTTTTTTGCTAGGAATATAGCAGCGAGTATTTTGAAAGAAAGTAGATCAATGTACATAATGACGTTTGTGCGCATAACTAATAGGGATAAAGTAGTGAACCTATCTGTAATTTTGCTTTCAGCTTCCCAAAACATAGAGTTGTATGCTCAGGATTGTAAAAGTTAGGTCTCGACATTACTTGGGCATATAAAAAAGTTTGAAAGTAATTTATCCAACTGATTTTAAGAATATAGAAACAACCGTTATCAAATCCAAGTGTTGCGGTTGGGGTTTTCTTGATAGGATTTAACAACTATTAATATCTGATCTAGCGATCAACTAGTTCTATTTATTTTATTCTTAAAAATAGCTAATGATACCTTTCATTCAGCGCACATTTCTTTGGGATTATGACTTCCGAATAGTGGGGTTGCCCACATCAAACTTTTCAAAAATTATAATCACTTTCTTAATCAAAACTCTTTATTGCATTATTATTCAAAACACAAAATCAAAATGTTAACAATTTTTTTTTTAGTGGAAGCGCGTTACGTCTGAAATTCATCATTCATACATCTGAAGAAGGTGATATGGGTACTAAGCAAACCTTCCTGAATAATTGTTACGAAACAATCACTCACTTAACAATTTGATTTTCAAATGCAAACTTATTCTAACGAACATAATGGTAAGAAAATATCAGTCGTAAAACATCTAATAAACAATAACTTGACATCACATAAGTTCCCTTCATTGTCGTTCACAAAATATCTTGTTCTTATTCTCATAGTTTCTTCTTGGTATTTCAAATAATAGCTCAGAAATCATCTATAAAATGAGAACTCAAATCAAAAATATCAAATGATCAAGCACCAATTAATAAACTTCATCCTACATCTCCTAAAGACAGAAAGAATCATTCATAACCTTCGAAATACCTGCACGTTGGTTCATCTAATGATCTTTGATGATCTTTAATGATCTGCAATCATATATTTTATGAATTGTTTTATAAAGAGATTTTCAGTAACCGGATTTTGTGAAAAACCCGCGATGACTTCGAAAAATCAAGAATATTTCGTCTTTTATGTATTACTTTTTATATACACTTCAAGAGAATAATAAGTTCCATTTATAATTTTGATATGAGTAAGCTCAACCAGGAATCTGGCAGCTTCCACTAGCCGTAATAACCACAATTTAAAGAAAAGCATGCTTAGTTAGATTACTTAAACATTTACCGTTCTTCAAAGGAAACAATGGTTAGCGCCGTGGCGCAGTGGAAGCGCGCAGGGCTCATAACCCTGATGTCCTCGGATCGAAACCGAGCGGCGCTACTTTTTTGATTTTGTGTAAGAGAAATGGAAAGTGTTGAATTAACGTCCACGTTTTGAGCTATGCGTTTTGAGCTATGCGGTCTAAAAAGTATTCTTTGGAGACTTGATCAACCACCACCGGTGGTTGAGATACATTGTTAACACTGTCAACGTTAGAAGTCATAAGTAATAGAAACTATCTATCTTTTTGCTTAGTCTATCTAAAAACT
>JAMSGM010000085.1:0-51852 GCA_030462875.1 Grigorovia humatica
AACCTGATTCTGATTCTGATATAAGTGATCTTATTAGTTCAAAGATCCATCTGTTTTAACTATTATATACTAATAATAGTTGTCTGCGCTTCCACTGCCCGAATCTGATATACAATAAAGCTACCACAGTTATGGTTGTATAGTGTAGTGGTTATCACTGTCGGTTTTGATCCGACCAACCCCGGTTCGAATCCGGGTACGACCTCTTTAAATAATTCTTTTTTGGGTCCCGCTATTAACTGTTGAGATTTATCCAGACGTCGATAATGATGTCTGAGAAAATAAAATATTTTTCAAAGTAGTTTATCTTCTTTGATTATATGTATCACTTTTATATAACTAACGAAGATGGTATAAATCATTTATTGGTAATAAATGTAATTTACATAATCAATAAGTCTTTATCACGTAATAGTACTAGATTACTGATATGATATCTAATAGCTCTTACGCTATTAGACCAACTTATTGATATCGTTCACGTGAGATTTTTCACCTCAACATCACTGCGTAACATCGGACTTTAACAAAAAGCATTCTTTGGAGATTTGATCAACCACCACCGGTGGTTGAGATACATTGTTAACACCGTCAATGTTAGAAGTCATAAGTAATAGAAACTATCTATCTTTTTGCTTAGTCTATCTAAAAACTATATATTTATTATACAACTAATATACAAATAATCAGCTCTTTATATAAAGCTAATTGAGAGTTATCCTGACTTTTAATATAATTTAATTAGGTCTCAGTGTTGATAGTAACTATACACGAGACTTCCGAAAGTCAGTAAAAAGAAACATGATACTTTCTTTTTCAACAAATTGACTTGTCGCTGCTTGTTGTGGAAATACCTATTTAACGCGATGGTGTCTCTGTCAATTCATTGCCTATCTGACTGATGCATTTAATTACTGCATAAGAATACCTGCTCGTCACCAAGGTCACATTAGCTTGGTGACAACTAGTTGTATTCATATTCCATATCATATAGCTAATGTTTTGTACTCCTACATTATCATATCTTTAAAGTATATGAAGGACTTCTATAGAGTATATTTGATGAAAAGGCTTTAGATGAAAATCTTTTGTCAATCAAACAGCTTATTAATGATTACGCAGTATTTTTAGTAGGTGGTTATAAATGTTATGTAACATAGTAACGTCACAGATCAATGTAGTATTCGACAGGATATAAATACCGTATCATACCTGTACAACTACGACATTCGTCGTATTCTTCTATTAGCGTTTCTATTGATGTTAACAGTGTTAATAATGCTAGCAACATTTGTCAATTACACGTAGTTTTTGACCAGATATCTAAGAAACCTTATCGGGTTGCCTATGCCGAAAATAGTTGGAGAGAAATTATTTCTATTAGTAGCTATCCAGAATAAGCATTTTCCCTAAATAGTTTAGTTCTCCCATTGCAAACTTATATCATATCCAATACAACATTTAATGTTACGATTTAGTTACGATTTTTATACTCAAAGTGTTTCTTGACAATACTGAATACTTTTTATTCAATTTTTTCTTCTTCTAAAAAAAAAATGCTTAGATTTCACATAAACATAAAACCGAATTTCTTTTTGTAAGCACAGTTAGTTTTGGAAGAGTTCACCGTTTTCCAAATCGATGAGTGGAATTGTATATGGTTTTTGTGATACCAAAAGCTTTTAGGCTTTTCATACAAAAATTCGTACTATAAACAAAAACAAAAGACTTCAATAATGTGTATTTTCCATACATACTGCCTCTACCAATTTAATGTCTAAATTGAGGCTCTACTGAGAAAAATCATTTATCTAGCATTAGCCGACACCACTAAAAAAAATATACTAATCAGATATGCAAAAAAAATCACTGTTAAAGGCAGCAAGACTGTTTTTAAATTGAAACTAGATGAGTAACTATATTCCAACTCATAATTTGTGTGTTTGATCATAGTATCACCTTTGTAATTGTTTTTTCTACTAAATTTATAGGAGTGTATAAACCTAATGACAACAGCTTTTTTACCTATCAATGAGCAAATTTGTGGATTGGAATAGGCCTAAAGACTGTTCTTTCAGCAAAACTCACATTGACGGTGACAGAAACTAACATTGAAAGACTTGTGTGTCTGGATTACTGTACTGGGTAGTGTAAAAATTCCGACATTTATCATAATAAAGGTTTCTGAATTTTTGATCACATCAATATGAATAATGTATAAAGCTACCTTGAATATCAGTATCAGCTTAGCATCTTTTATATCAGTTCTTTGAATTTTTAACGTTATGTTTAATTGAGATTTTTAACGGTTGCATGTTAGGAGATCTATTGATCAGGACTATATAGTTATGATCATTCTAGTGCTTGCTGTTAGTAAAACCAAACCTTTGGTATATATGTCTTCCCCCAGCATCAAATAATGTAGCTTCGCCCATGGCCTATATTGTTGAAAAAGAAAGTATCATGTTTCTTTTTACTGACTTTCGGAAGTCTCTCATGTATACTTACTATCAACACTGAGACCTAATTAAATTATATTAAAAGTCAGGATAACTCTCAATTAGCTTTATATAAAGAGCTGATTATTTGTATATTAGTTGTATAATAAATATATAGTTTTTAGATAGACTAAGCAAAAAGATAGATAGTTTCTATTACTTATGACTTCTAACATTGACGGTGTTAACAATGTATCTCAACCACCGGTGGTGGTTGATCAAATCTCCAAAGAATACTTTTTAGACCGCATAGCTCAAAATATATTACTATGTAAAAAGGAAATTACAAAAAAAACAATGAAGGATGCGAGGTTCGAACTCGCGCGGACACCGTCCAACAGATCTTAAGTCTGCCGCCTTAGACCACTCGGCCAACCCTCCAATTTCTGAGATAACCATTTGTATAGCTAACAAATGCCAGCAAAACAATCACACTTATTCCAAAATTTTCCTGTATTGAAATGTAAAAATTTGTTGTTAAAAGAAGATGTGATGCACTTTAGCAACTAGATATTATAACTTTATATTATATGGAAAGACCTTATTTTCTAGACCAAACACCACCAGAAGGATATATTGCAGGTATTGGAAGAGGTGCAACTGGGTTTTCAACACGAGGCAAAAATAAGAACCCAGTACCATCAAGATTTTACAACAATAAAAAAACTCTTGATAGCTATTCTAATGCAGCAGAAGATGAAGCAAGCAAGGAAGAAATGAGGGTACTGGAAATGATTGACAGAAAAAGAAATGGAAAAAATACCTCCTCAACTGGCAATGTTGGCATCCCGAAAGTATTACAAAGTAACCAATTTTCTGATTTGAAAAGATCTCTAAGAAATGTCACAGAAGATCAATGGTTGAGTTTACCAGAAGCAAGTGATTTTACAAGAAGGAATAAAAGAAATAGATTACAGGAACAATTGAACAGAAAAACTTATGCTGCACCTGACACATTACTTTCTAAGACAATAAATTTATCTAAGTTAACAAAAGAAAGGGAAAAACTTTTGGAAAGAAAACTAGATGCAGATTTTTTATCGAAAGAGAGTGCGCAGCAGCAATTTACTGCATCTGAGAAATATTTAAATGAATTGGTTGTAGCTAGTGGACAGAACATTTCTGAAGAGCAATCTGAAAACATAAAAAAAATGAGAACTATTTTGCAATCTTATATTACATCTACTCCAAAAGAACCACAAGGCTGGATTGCATTTGCTAAATTGGAAGAAAAAGCTAAACACTTTCAAATGGCAAAGAAATTAATTAATGAGGGTTGTAAAGAATGTCCAAAAAGTGAAGATATTTGGTTAGAAAATATCGAATTGAATAAAGCAGAAATTCAATATTGCAAAAACTTGGTAGCAACCGCAATTGGATATATTCCGAACTCGAAAAAATTATGGATGAAAGCAATTGAGTTGGAAAATGATAATTTTAATAAGCAAAAAATTGTAAGAAAGGCGTTACAACAGTTACCAACGGAAGAACAGCTTTGGAAGTTTGCCATTGATTTCGAAAAAGACGAAAAGGAAACCAAAAGAATAGTTATTAAAGCTCTAGAGTTCATACCGACAAGTCTTACTTTTTGGAAATTACTGTTAACTTTACAGAATTTTCGGGATGCCAAAAATTCCATCAAAAAAGCAAAAAAATACTTACCCTTTAGTGTAGAACTATACATAATGGATGCCGAACTAGATGAAAAAAATAATTTTTTCAGACTGGAGGATTTTAAAACATCTTTGAGCTCCTTTTTCAACTTGCTAAATGAAAAAAAAATGTTTAGTGTAAACTTATTAAACCAGATATATAAAATGGAGCAGTCGATTGCATCTAAAATAATACTAAAGGCACTGCTATCCGTTCTAATTCCAATGCTTTTACATGTCAGTACCACTTTGAATGATATCTCCAAAGTGACCAACAACTTGAATGATTGTTATACAAAAATTTATTCACTGAAAGAAATTTTGATAAATGATCCTATCAAATTTACTCATTGGAAAATTTTGAAAAATACATGCATTAATCTCAATGAAGCTAAGGAACTCTATGGCACTTACGATTCAATTATTTTTGGTGATGACCATTCACTCATAATGGAAACGCCAACTTTGGTATTATTATATGCAAAAGATATTTGGAAATATAATTTTGATACAAAAGCTGCTCTCGAGGTTCTGAATAAAGCACTTGCAATTGTACCTGATATCTTGGATATATGGTTTGCAAAACTGAAAATCTTATCACAAAAGAAGAGATTCCAAGATGTCCAGATACTTTTTAATGAAATGTTTAAACATTTCAGCCAGAACGATAAATATGCAAATCAAAATCATTCATTAGGATTAGAAAGACTTTATCTGAAGTATATTTCATTTTTAAGGTTTAAAAAGGATTATAATACTGCAATTAAGTTATTAGAAACTTCTTACATTCCTAAGTATCCAAAATGTCATAAATTTTATTTGCAGCTAGGTCAAGTATACGAAACCGTGAGTAACTATGAAAAAAGTGGTGAAGTATTTTTGAAAGGTACAAAATTATTTCCACATGTTCCTTATTTCTGGACTTCTATTTCAATGTTAAAGGAAAAGAGATTAAATAATATTTCACAAGCTCGTTCACACTTAGAGATTGCCATTGTGAATAACGAAAAAAATGAAGATTTGTATTTTGCATTGAGTGAATTTGAAGTTAGGCAAGATAACCTCGCACAAGCTATATTAGCTATTACACAAGGTTTACAGCGCTTGCCACATAGTGCATTACTTTGGTCACAGAGATTAAGGTTGATGAAGGGACAAAAATCGTCAAGCAAGAAGACAATCTTTCAAGATGCGTTGAAAAATACTAACAACCACTACCTTGTCCTTTTACAAATAAGTATATCATTTTATGAAGATACAAATTATGGTACTGCGCTGAAATGGCTTGAAAGAACTACTAAAAGTGAGCCACTGTACGGTGATTCTTGGGTTTGGTTAGCTCGTGTTCACCAAAAACTGCACAAAAATCTCGCTTCAATTATCGAGAAAGTTGAAGAGCATGAGCCGCACCGTGGTACTGAGTGGATAAGTGTCTCCAAGGATCCAACGACGCAATACTACTCGGCAGCAGAAATTCTTTCTAGTTTAATATGACTGCTACCCAAATGGTAAATTTTCACGTGACGGCATGACTCATGCAAGTGACTAAGCATTTTTCCCTTTTCCGCTGCAGTTTTTCGGACGTTTTTATTAAGAAGTGTTTGCACTCCGAGGCCCACACTTTGTCCTTCTCAAGAGTTCTATTGTCAGAGTTAATTATTCACCGAGGTGAGACCCTAACAGTAGACTGCATATTGAGGAAATGTATTATTGTAAATGTTTGATGGACAAATCTCAGAAATTTTTAAGGCTGTATTGGTTATTCAAGTTGAATAAAAAGTATTGGATATCTATTACGTTTTTGTGGCCTCTCACCCTTCAGTCATTCTTCTTTCAGTACTGCTTGAAGTCCACATCTTTGGCTCCTTGTAGGAGGGTTTTGGGCCTAGCCCTATGAGGAAACAACTGTACAAACCTAGGGTTTCCACATTTCTTTTTCATCGTCAGTTGTGACTTGCATCTCGAAATCCCGAAGGAAAAAATATTTGTGAAAAACCAATGCGATTTTGTCGACAACTGTGTGCACCTACTGGAGTTTTCTTACAAACTGCCTGATTTAGGAACTTGACCCAAAGTGACATTGAGTTGAACAGTTTTCCATTGCAATTTGACGTCAGAACATTTGAAAGTTCCTTATATTAATCACAATCTAATTCCACTTCACATAAAATGGTTTTCTCGAACATAAACAATTTTTATTCAGCTTCGCCCACGGACAGAGACTTTGACTCAATTTTATCACCAACTGAAAACTACTTGTCACCTGCATCATTAGACAGTACTGTGTCGTTTAAAGATCAAAAATTTGATCACAAGAATATCAATAATATACCAACTTCGTCATTAGCAATTTTAAATGCTTCAACAAATAGTCTAAATTCCTTGTATAATCAAAATAGAATTATGACACAGGCTAAAAATGTTGCTGCAAATAGTCCTATTACTGATGATGTGAATACTAGTGTTTCAAGCAATATCAGCAATGACGTCACAAGCAACGTTACTTCTTTAGAGAATAAAGATGAAAAGACCAATTTCACTTCACTGAATGCAACTTCTGAATCAGCTGAAATGAAAACTTCTTGTCCTACATCAAGCCCGACTAAGGTGGCAAGCGCTGAACCTTTAACTACTACTAGTAAACCAGATGGGAAAACAGGTATTGTAAAGAGAAAATACTCAAGGAATGGTTGTACCGAATGTAAGAGAAGAAGAATGAAATGCGATGAGACTAAACCATCTTGTTGGCAGTGTAATAGGTTAAACCGTCAATGTGTTTATATTCTCAACGCTAAAAATAAAAAGAGAAAAGCAATCGTAAGAAGAAAGTCGAAAACAAGTGAAGATGAATCTGCAGATGGCAATGATAACGAAACTAGTTATTCTGATAATATTCCAATCAAAACTCAATCAACTAATGAATTAATAAACGACAATGAAACATCAACATTACTAGCAGGAGGAATAGATGATACTGGTCATCTACATCAAAATATCAGTAATATTGATCACATTACAGCTGGACATTCTATAAATGCAGAAAGCAGCAACTCAGATAGTAATATCAACCATGCCAATAAATCCAGTACTGTTCCAAACCTCGTTCCCTTGAACCAAATGGATGGCTACGATGTTAATTTATTAATGCAGAATTTGAATGATATCGTCAGTATGAAATTGAATGATTCAATCATCTTGAATGAAAGTCTGAAAAATTTCGATTTGCCTGGTTTGGATATCCCAGAATTATTGCCTTCAATAACACCTCATGTAAATTCTGTGCCAATTTCCTTTTTAGTGGATAATGTAATTCAGTTTAATATCAATATTACATCGTTCAGATTGGGTGCGATCCATGATCAATATTTAAGAATTTTTTATTATGATTGTTTAGATTCAATTGCGCCATTTTTTCAGGATCAAGGTAACCCATTAAGAGATATATTATTGTCCTTTGCAAGAAATGAATCTTATCTATTATCTGCTATCTTAGCTATTGGTGCATCCATTGCTCATAGAAAGTCAAATAAATTAGAAGATGAGAAAAGTTATTGTGCATATTTATCACATTGTCTGAATTTATTGGGCGAACAATTTAAGAACGAGTCTAACGTTTTAAATAAAATTGAACCAATTATCCTAACAGTTATTTTATTAGCTTGGGATTGCATTTATACAATGAATTCACAATGGAGGTCGCATTTGAAAGGTGTCACAGATTTATTCAAGAAAATAAAACAGGGTAGTTCATCAAAAGTCTTAAGTGTTGCGAAATGCTGGTTCAAAGTTATGGAAACATTTGCAAGTATTAGTACCGTTCTTGGTGGTGCATTGGCCAACGACGATCTAAATATCATTTTTGACCCTTATGATTACCAGTATGTGGATTCCCTGAAATTTCTAAATATAATGACACCTTTGAACGAATTTAATCTTTTACGTGGCCACAAAGAAGATTTTGATTTGGTCATCAAGGAAGTGATAAGAGCGCTGAATGATATTAGAGCTAGTGAAAAAAAAGATGTTGTAAATAAAAGTGGCATAATGAATAAAAATATTGATTACCTTTTGTGGACTCCCCAACAAGTAAAGGGGAAAGAACCTGTTTCATATTTCAGCACCCAGAAAATTCTTGTTGAAATTGATAGACAACTGGAATATGAATTTATTAGTAAAACAGGGGTGATACCGATTGAGTCACAATCACATCCAGATAATAGTCATATTGAAGATAATGCTATTGACATTGTCACACTTCGAAACAATGAAAGAATTGCCATTAGTTGGTATGACATATCACATCAGACACAAGTATTATCATTCTTGCTTATTGTATTATTGAAATTGTTAGGTATTCCTAAAGAATCCATTACTATCCAACAAGTTGTTCGAAAGATAATGTCATTTTTCAAGTTCTTAGATAGTGAAGAACCACCACAAAATTTGAGAACATGTTATTCCAATTTTGCAGTTTTAATCGCTGGACTAAACGCTATGGATGAAGAAACGCGTACTTTAGTAAGACGTTATTATGAAATTAACGGCACTAAATTTAGAAGATTGACTGAACATAATATAAACAGATTAGAGAAAGTTTGGTACGGTACTGAAGATGAATACAAACTAGCTGATCAAGATGTCTTAACATGGTAATCTTTGGCAACGAAAACAACTGCATTACATAAATTTTATATAAAAGTTATAGATTAAAAAAAAATTTAGGATACAATTTGAATAGAAGCTTTGTTCTTTCTTTGATGTTTTAAATTATTAATTAATTCATTAATGATGGTAAATAAGTGTCTAGAAATAAAATGTATACATATGTATAGTAATAGGATAATCAAAAACTAAAATTAGATTTTAGATATATGAAGAGCGCTCTTTCTTGTCAAGATTGGAAAACTCAGCAATCAAATAAAGAACTGGATCATTTCTAACCTTGTGGAAAAAACACTGCTTAAGATGACGAACAAAAAGTAAAAACGTAAGAATTCTGCTGAAAAAATGAAGGGTATAAAAATGCCATAAAAAGCTTCTTTTCATTCGGAAAAAGTTATCCAGAAAAAGAAAAAAATCTTGTAAAGTGTATGCATAAAAAGATTTGAGGAATTTAAGGGAACAATTTTATTTCAAAAAAAAAGTTTTTTACCAAAGAAAAACTTTTTACTCATAAATGCCTATTTCTTAGACTTCTTAAACCTCTTAGATTTTTTAGAAAGGGTAGAATCTGGAGAAGATTCTGGAGATACCTTAATAGGTGGTGGTGGTAATAAAGCTTCTTCATCAACAAATTCATAACCGAATTTTTGAAGACCAAAGTAACCGGAAATGGCAACGAAGATACCCGGCATGACACCATACATGATAACATCCAAGATTCCGTACCAAATGGCCTCAGCATCTGGAACTAAAACATTACCACCTTCACATAAACCCCAGCCAAGTGGATAGACACCCCAAATAAACATAATGAAACCGAACCAACATGTAAAAATTTTGTACAATTCACCACCTTTTCTCTTAACAATATGTCTTGTAGTGGTCATAATGGAAATACAACACAAAATAGCGGCGCATGTACCGAATGTGTAATAACCCCATCTATATTGAGAGTGAACTAGGATACCAATCAAGTAACAGACGACATAAATTTCACCTAAAACTACGTTGAAGAAAATTTGCCACATATTAGTATGACCCATTAAAGAAGCTTGAATAATAACAAATGGTAAGGAAAGGAACCAACCAATATATCTTGCGTAAAAGACTTGTCTATAACCTAAATGAGAATCCTGTGTTGAAACTCTGTTACGGTTATATAAAGCTTGAGTTGAAGTCCAACCAAAATTAGAACCCATGGTGAAGTAGGCAATACACATGAAAAAACATGGTGCAATAGCAGTAATATAGTGTACTCTTTCATGAAAAGGTTTGAAAAAGGTGACGATGGTTAAAACGAAACCGATGGCCAAAAACATACCACAGGCGGCAAATAACCAATCTGAACCACCTAAAGTGATATGAAAATCGACATCAGGACTGATGGGATTTAAGTGCAAGGCAGAGTTACCTCTCTTGAATAATTCAATGGCCGCTGACATATTTTTGGAAATCTAAGAATCGAAGATTAATTATTAATAACTTTTTCCTTAGAGATTTATTTAGTGTCCTAAAAAAATCCTTCAGGAGAAAGTCATTACAAGGTTGAAAACTTCCTAAAACATTTTATTGTTTATATATAAAAAAAGTTAACCCCAATTAACTTTAAGAGCTTAGCTAAATCAGGAATAATAACGACAAAAAAAAAAATATTGTTCTGATGAGGGATTTATAAGAATCCTGAAAAAAGGAAACAGTACGCTACCGATATAGTAGAAGCATACTTTTAACTTACAGTATGCCATTGCTACCCTGCTGCTAAATACTGAAGGGCAAAGAGAGTGAAAGAATAGATGATCCTGCTTAATAATTTACCTAAAATGGCTATATTGAAATTGATACATACTAAGAACATAACGTAGTTATAGTAAGTGTTTTCACCACAACATTTGGATATAAACATTAGATTACTGAATCTTCACAACAGATGACAAGGATTACTCAAATAGTGTAAATGAAAATAAATCGCTACCTAAAAAGGTAAAGGACAATTTCTATAATTCCAGGATTAAGTGATTTAGACAGGTACGCCAAGTACTTTTACCAACAATACTTATTCAATACAATGTTTCATTAATACCTAAAAGAGTAAATCTTGACTAAAATTTATGCGTTAATTTTGTGAAAGAAAGAAACAGAGGCATTACTTAAGAAAATTGGATGTACTTTACCTTAAGAGCCGATGGTTCAAAACAAATTACCTCATTTGAAATAAAGTTTCCCAATATGAATAAACTGCTGTATTGTAGACAGGTTTTTCTGTATTTTTTTAGTTGCCGAAAAAGCATGAATATATAAAACATCAAGTGTCTTAATTTCCACTTTCACAATGTTACTAAAAAGATATTCACAACTTGAAACTATGGAAGTATCCTTAATAACTCACTCCGATAACATTAATATCTACATGTGGTAAGGTCTTAGCTAGTCGTTAAATACATCTTGAGTACTTTTTTTTTAGAAGAAGATTGTTAACTTTCTGGAAAAACTGAAATATGCAGGTGAATTTGACATACTAAATTTCAGTAGCCAAACGGAAAAACCCATCTCGAAAAAAGAACTCAGAAAGAACTGTAGATTCGATAATTGGAGGAATTCACTCAGGGAAAGGAAAACGTCATTTAGCTTGCGTTTTTTTAGTGCTGCAGCATTTCTTACCATCTTTTGCAGATTTTTCTTATACTTCTCTTCCGGATTATGGCTCTCCTGATGAGTTAATTTCATGCCAAGGCATGGTTGTTGTATCGGATGGTTAAAGAGGATGAAGTAAGGTGATATATAAGTGGCCAACAAATATACTGAAAAAAAAACGGACCACCAAATTGATTTTGATTTTACTAGTAAAATAGGGAGTTAGGTTCTTTATTCCATTTTATCATATCATGTAATTTATATGTGCTTAGTATACGTTTGGGTCTTTGGAATATGATAAAAATAGCTATGCAAACAGTTCAACCACCAAATGTTACTTCGAAAGAAGGAGAGAATTCAACTGAACATTTTCCCTGCATTTCTATATTGGGTTTGAGTGTTCCATTAAATGCGTGAAAAGTTTAAACTTTATTTCTCCTCTGAATATTTCTTCACTTTACTTGTAGCTTGAAAAATGAAATTCTGTTGAAGCTGTAATCTCTCTTTGAGAAGTAGCTCTGCTGAACTATTTGTTCAACCTAGAGGCTTGTATTAAAGTACTGGTTAGTAAAGATCATCATGTAAAGCTCCTTACAGTTCTCAAAATTTTCTGCTTTTTATATATTGATGGAGAAGAAGAGGGAGGAACAAATGAGTTTGTTTTCCAATACATGCTAAATTGAAAAGAGCCTCAAGTCTCAACTCAAGTATTTTAATCCAGATCTTTTACGGCCTCTCGTACTGCAATTCCTCGACATACTTCCTTTAGGAAATTGAAACTCCTCAAATAGATATAAGTTACATTTAAACCCTTCCTAAACTACAGTATATAAAAGAATCTACTGATGCTGATCGTACCACTAACGATGAATGCCAAATTCACATGTGAATATTTATATGTCAAGTGCTCAGAACTCTTTTACACCTACAATCAGGTTAATCTTAAATCTTTTAGCTAATTGGACAAATACAAATGAATCTAGAAAATTGATTGCATTTATGAACAGACTTTGATAGGGGTGGCTGTCCAATCTTCTTCTACTAGACTCGAAATATGTATTGATGACTTTTCCTTCCGTTTTATGTGACCCCGAAGCCTTGATTGCACGTATCAAATCTTTCAATGGAAATCAACATAAAATCAGATACTCAAAATTATTGAAATTGTCCTTAGCTTGATCTAATTGGTGTGCTAGCGAGGTTGGGTATTTTCTGCTTTGTTCTCTTATTTTTTAAATTCCATTAGAGCGATGCCTCACTACATTATTATAAAGCCAAAGAATAGTTTATCATTTCGATATGTTTATCTTGAAATCGGTCGTTGGAGTTTTTCTAGTAGGTAAAGGGCAAGCCGGGATGAACGTTTATCCGATCCGAATCTTTGATTTCTTTTGGAGATCACATTTTCCGTAAACAATACAAGGGAAAAAAACTGTAACTTGAAAAATTTCACGACAATATATTACTCATCACGGACATATTAATTTGAAAGTAGAGTAGGCTTATGTGTAAAACTGCTTGCCCTAACATAAAAAACCCTATTTTGGAAGTGAAAATTGACCTAACTCACGTGCCAACACCCATACCTTCATGCCGCCTCCTCATTTGGAAACCTTTCAAAAAACAGAACAATCCCACGCTGTTAAAAAACGTATTTTCTTGACCCCTTTAATTTAATACCGCTCTGTAATACGTGTCAAAAATTATCCGCTCGAGAATATTGAAAGGCAAGGTAACAAACAAAGAATAAGGGGCGACTGCACTATTTTCTTGGTGGGAAATATCAAAATTATCCATTCTTTAGTAATATTAGCACCTGTAGTTTTACAGGTTGCTGGAAAGATCTCTTAGCATTAGCTAAGAATCGTTCGTTATTCTTACCAGCATTTTTTTCAATCATTCCAATGGCTATTACTCGATTTTAGCATAATTTGGTCTTATTTTTTCGCATTGTGGTTTCAAATCCTACATTTGATTTTACCACCTTCCGTTGGTTCAACTTTTGTTCCGTTTTTCTGCGTAATTTCTCTTGTTGAAACGTTTTTGATAAATATTTTTGCCTCTCCTTTATTTTATATTTTTCCACTCTGCGAAAAGGGGTAACTACTGTTCAAACGTACTCTACAATAATTTACATATAAAAATGAATTTTGAATTTGTATATAAATAATGAACTCATTTCTGTTTCACTTTTTTCCTCTTTCGTTTGTGTTTACTTCTATTTAATAAGTCAGTATCTTTGTTACAAAGACAACATATATTACATAACAAATCAACCAAAAAAATAAAAATGGCTAAAGTCGCTATCATTATCTACACTTTATACGGTCACGTTGCCAAGACTGCTGAAGCTGAAAAGAAGGGTGTTGAGGCTGCCGGTGGTCAAGCTGATATTTTCCAAGTTCCAGAAACTTTAACTCCAGAAGTTGTCAAGGCTTTAGGTGGTGCTCCAAAACCAGATTACCCAATTGCCACTAGAGATACTTTAACTGAATACGATGCTTTCTTATTCGGTATTCCAACTAGATTCGGTAACTTCCCAGCTCAATGGAAGGCTTTCTGGGACAGAACTGGTGGTTTATGGGCCAAAGGTGCTTTACATGGTAAAGTTGCTGGTGCCTTCGTTTCTACTGGTACCGGTGGTGGTAACGAAGCCACTATCATGAATGCTTTATCTACTTTAGCTCACCATGGTATTATTTATGTTCCATTAGGTTACAAGAATTCTTTCCCAGAGTTAACTAACTTAGAAGAAGTTCACGGTGGTTCTCCATGGGGTGCTGGTACTATTGCCGGTGCCGATGGTTCTAGAAACCCAAGTGATTTAGAATTAAAGATTCATGAAATTCAAGGTAAGACTTTCTACGAAACCGTTGAAAAATTCTAAATTTTTTCAATATGATTTGAAAAATATTTAACCTAAATTAATTTACTAATTCTTTTCATATATATATATATAATGAATCTTATATATATTTATAACGATACTAAATGTTAGCTTTTTGAAGTCAATGAATTTTTTTTGATGTATTTCAATTTTTTTCGTTTTCGTATTTAATTCCTTTTTTTCTCTTCAGAAAGAAAAGGTTGTTCTATGTACAATTTGCTTTTTTAACTTAAAAAGATATGAACAATTTATATCAACAGTTCAAATTAGGCAAGGTAACACATTACAATGTAAATAGTTTACGAAAGCAGCAAATTGATAAGTTAATTGAAAACAATAATAATTTTACTACAAATAACTTCAATTTTCTTGATTTACAAAAGAAACGATTTTATAGGAATAGTAAGCAATTAGAAACTGTCAACTGTTTAGAGTTGAATGATAATAACGATAGCAAACTCTTTTTAGTTGGTAATAATAACGGTTCAATTGCATTATGGTCATTAGATGAACGGATCAAGGATGATACACTGATTAATAAAAAAATAAATTCATCAAATTATATTACAAAACCATTCATAGAAGATGAAAGATCAAATAGATCAAGGAATAGTAGAAATAATGCTAATACCAACAATTTTACTTTAGTACGCCAAACTAAAAAATTTAAATACTATATGGGGAAGTCCACTGCCTTTTCACATAACCCCAATAATGATGAAAGCAATAATGCAAATAAAAGTAGTTTGCTTCATGAAAATGATAATGATGGTACTATGAGCCATCTATATAAAGTAAACACAATGAAATGGTATAATATTGATAATGGAATTTTTTTCACTGGTGGTCAAGACAATTTAGTCAATATCTGGGATACCGAGAATTTTAAGATTGTAAATACTATTGATTTGAACTATTGTATTAATCAATTAGATATACCGACTAATTTCTCCAATAGTAATAACAATGGTTCTTCATTGCAAAGTAACAATTTAATTAGTATCGCATCTGATGATTATTCACCACATTTGATTGATGTTCGACAATTTAATAAAGGTATAAGTATTTTAAATACGGTAAACCCTCAAAATAAACAAAATAAGGTACAATACAATAAGAGCCCTAATTTATGTGGGAAATGGAATCCCAAAGATAATAATGTTATTTGTTTTGGTGATATGGAAGGTAATATTAAGATTTGGGATATTCGAATGACACAAAAGTTATTAAATATACTGCAAATGGATAAAATTAGAAGTAATAAGCAAAATATTAGCTTGTTATCAAATTCTTATGTTAATGCTTGTAATGATCTTATTTGGACACCTAATGGTAATAAGATAATAACAACTAGTGTTAATGGTAAGATTAACATGTGGGACCCCTGGGATCAAAATAGATATGAAAATAAATTTAATGACAATGAAAATATGAATCAAATAAGTTTACAGCAAAAGAACAAAAAATTTGGTTTACAAAAAGATCAAAACAATGTTACACAAATTGGTGATATTGATTCCACTAGAAATAGAATAATCAAAAGAGTCTCAAGACGCATGATATGTATGAATGATGATTATTTACTAGTGAATACAGATTTGAGTGAATTACAAATATATGATCTTACGCAAGGTAAATATTTCAATAAAATTGACTATCCAATAGAAATGAAAAAAGATAATAGGTATGACATAGACGAAAATGGTAACAGCAGTGGTAAATTGAGTAATAAACGAGTCAAAACTGTACAAAGGCCACAATTCACTGGTATGGCTTTACAAAAAGATCTCACAAATGGTATAAGTTATAGACTAATTTGTGGATTGAATAATAATGATAATAGAAGTACCATAGTGGAATATCTTTCTTGAATAGTTAGCTATATACAAAAGATGTATAATCATTTTTTCATAGAAGTCTAAGCTTTTGAACTACAACTGACTTCTCACAAGTACCGGAGTGTAAAATAACCTCGCACATTCTAAACACTTTAAGTAGGGTTCATCAAAAAACCCTAATGTGTCACCAAAAAATTCCGTACCTTCCCCGCACGCCAATTTCAACTTGAATTATATATAGAGTCGTTCCGTACGAATCTCATTGTGGTAAAAAATTGGAGGCGATGAAAAAAATGTACCTATAAGATTTCCCCAAGGACCGAGTTTTGACTATGTACTAAAGGGTGCTTTGAGGCGACAAACGGTAATTGCCACTGTGAAAGAACCTTCCTTCTTCTTCAGTGTAAAAATAGAACTGAAAACGGAGAAAGCTCGGCGACAATCACCCCAGCGGCGTAATTCATTTTTCAAGATCCGTCCGTAATCCCGAATTGGGAAGAAAAAGAAATTTGTTCATGTGCCTTCTGTTAGATTTTTCGCCAATTCTTTTTTGTTTTACTCTGGCCGGGTGAACCCCGTGTTTTTTCCCCAGTAAAAAATGCACGGTCCCGTAATTTTCGTTCCCCGCAGGAAAAAATCCCGAAAGAGGGTAATATTCGGCAGTGGATGAAAATTGAAGTTTCCCGGTTTCACTTTCCGCAAACTCTGAGAGCGTGCGGGTAACAAACACCAACTCTTTGCTTGTCTCCATATTAAGATTGGCAGTTTATAATTATTTTTATTGTTCCTGAATTAAATTAAAATTTTGATTAAATTTATATATTACATTATTTTTTTAGCGTTACTTGGTATCGAATCATTACTAAACCATTTTAATTTTGGACCCTTCAATAAAAATCTGAAACAATTTCTTTTTTGGGAATAACAAATAGCAGTCTAAAGTTTACAAGCCTCATCTGTACTATTTTCCTCTTTCCATAAAGATAATTATTGAAGTAATACATTCACTGATTGAATATATAATATTTTTTTTTTTGAACTGATTTGAATATTAGCTGTTTTATTATTCTTTTATTTAAAGTGTTTCAAGCGATAGTATAGAATCCAAGATAAATAATAAAGGTTTTACGAACTGTGAAAGATTACGAAGAAGAATTTTTTCTTTTTCTCAAATAAAATAAAGCCAAAACCAAATTAATATTGCTTTTTGTTTATACTTCAGTGTAGTGATAAGTTACGCCCAGTTTCAATAAGTTATACTAAGTTTAAACAAGTGCAAATTCATCAATAAAATCTTTTCCCTTTTAATTTTCACTTAATTTTTTACTTGATTATAATTTACTTTGTACCATACCATTTATTTTTATCTTCATTTCACGCAAAATGTCAAAGGATCTAGCATCATATTTTGCCATGGGCCAACAGCAACAAACAAGACAACAGGATGAAAATAGAAATCTTAATCAAAATAGCACAAATAACAATATTAACGATATTGATGAAGATATGGGTCCATCAGTTTCAATGGCAATTGAAGCTGAAAATGATGATCAATTCAATAGTGCTACATTTAAACTGAAACGAACAAGATCAATGGGATTATTAGATGAATTTATTGATCCAACAAAAAAGATATTGAACAAAGAATCAAGTTTACAAAATGATAATATTAGTAATACCAATAATAATAATAATTTTAATAGTATAGACACTAATACTACTACTGCTAATAATAATAATAAAATCAGTAGTAATATCATTAGTAGTGAGTCCCCGTATGAATATAGCTCTTCAGATGAATACAATTCGTCAGATGATTACAGTGATGATGAAGACGAGCTTGAAGATTATGATATGTCGAATAGTGATGATAATGATAAGAACAAGAATTTATACTCCGATGATGATTTAGTAAAAGATAGAGCGAATTATTCAAATTCTGCTTCACCACCACCTGCAGATAATGATAAACTTCTACCACAGGATGACAATGATGTTGTTCAAGAACCAAAGAGGCATGTTGACTACCTATCACATCACTGGAAAGAATCAGAGATCTCAAACTCATGGAAATACATTATTTCAACTAAAAGAAAACGTGATGTCGATTTAGTTAGTGCTGCTCGTTTAGAGAATGCATCTTGGAGAACTTGGGCCAAGGCTAGAAACAATTTGAAAACTGTTTCACCTGAAATTGTCAATTGGTCTAAAGATTCCGATGTAACTTGGTTATATGGTCCAATTGTTCGTGATAATAGACGAAACAAAAACACTAATAATAACATAAACACTAATAGTATACATAGTAATGACACAGCTAGTAAATATTCTTATAATGGAGATGATGATGATGATTATGATGATGATGACGATGATGATGACATTGATTATTGCAGGGGTTATGGTTCAGATGGTGACAATACCTCGAAAAGAATTACTAAAAACGTTACTAAAACCAAAAATAAAAATAAAAATGATTCAATAAAAGCACCAAAACCAATTTTAAAAAGAAGAACGATGACCGAAATCATTGAAGAAAATGCGCAATGGAAATTGAATGAAGCTAGAAAACATTACAATGAAATGCGAAATGCTGCATTGGTTATGGATCCAAATAATATAGTTCATGATGATTATGATATGTTAGCTGCTAAAGTTAATGCCCAATATTTTAATTATCCAGCATCAAAGAGTAATAAAAAAAATAGGAATAACTCAAATCAAGAAGATGTGGAAATACCGCGTAATGAAGTTATGAATAACGCTAACATTATCTATAGTGATAATAGTAGTGATAATGACATTATCAAGAGCAATGATACTATGAAAGATTTTAATGTAAAGAATAAAAATGATGATACCACTAATGAAGATCACACTAATAATATAAAAGACAACCAGAATAGTAGCAGTACGAGTTTTGGCAGTGATTCAGACTCACATACTAATGGGAATTCAGTAAATTGTAGTAGTGAAAATGATGACTCAAGTACAAAAATTGATGCTGATATTGCACTATTGAATACAAATCATAGAAATATTTACACAGATTCTAATGGTGAAATGACACTTTCATCAATCTTAACATCCCATTCCAATAACCGTCTAAAGAAGCAAATTGCTTCGAGTACTGCGCATGCTACTATTGATACTAATAAAAATAAGAAACCTGCCAGGCATATTCATTTTAATGATCGCGTTGAACAATGTATGGCAGTTAAGTATTTCAATTATTCTTCAGATTCTGATATTGACTATTCATCTGAGAATAGTGATTACAATGAAGAGTTCTCAGATTTTAGCGATTCTGATAACGATTCCCCATCTAATGATAATGATGACGATCATGCTGGTCTTTTTATTAGCGCAAGATTTTCAAGAAGAGCTGATTCGTTGGCTCATTCACCAATAACAGATAATTCTTCCGTAGGATCAAAATCGCTGCATCATAATAACAGAAATTCTATTCGTCCAATTATAAAATTGATTCCAGCTACAACTCTGAATTATGGATCTGATGAGGAATCGGACAATAGTGAATTTAATAGTTACGGTAATGCAGTTTCGCATAATGTTAATACACAAAGAGGTTATGATTACATTTATGATTATAATTCAGTATATACTGGTGATACTTCAAGTTTTCTTCCTGTAGATTCATGCGATATCATTGATGTACCTGAAGGGATGAACTTACAAACTGTGATTGCTAATGACAATACTTCCCAAAGATTTGACGCAATACCTTCTAGTCATACCATTACTTATAATAACAGCAGTGACAACACAAAAACTGACATCGCTAAGGACAATAATGATTTTAAGAGAATTAGTCCAAGTTCAATACCTGTAGCAAATTCCCCTATTGATCTTTACAGCAGCGATGATCAATATAGCATGTCAAGTAATACAGACGATGAACAATTCATTGAAGACTCACAGTATAATAGTTCTGATGACGATACAAATAGTAGCAATACCAGTAACACTGGCAGTAATTTAAATTATTTAGATCATGGATCGCTAAGTGAGACAAGTCATGAAGAAAGTAAACCTCAAGAACTGAAAAGGACAATTTCGATTGGTAAAAACAGTATTTCACTGAGAGATATGACACAGCATGAACTGAGTTCGTCTAATTCTTCAGTGTCGCATAGCTTTATCAGTGGTAAACCACTAGTATCTAAAAGTGAAGGTAGTACTGGGAGTAAAAATTCAGATGGAAAGATACCGAAAAGGGCATCCCTGCCATTGAAACGCGGTTCTTCGAAAAATTTTATTTTTGAGTCTCATAGTGAGTCTGATGATGATGATGATGATGATGATGCAAGTTTAAATAGTGAACAAACAAATAGTATAAGTACGACCTCAAAAGAAAATGAGAGTTTACAAGGTGATTTAGATTTTGCTTCACTATCTCTGAAAAAGCAACCTAACAGAAGGTTAGGTCCACCCCGTAGGACATCCAGTGGTTTTTTATCGAATGGTAATTTTTCAAGTCAGTCCTCATCTACAGAATTAAATAAGACCTTTCGTCTCGCCAACAGTAGCACATCGTTGGCTGAAGCTGAGCATAGCGATATTGCAATCGAAGGATCATTTTCTCCAAGAAACATTTCTTTGAAGGAGAAACTCCTGAGTCAAAACTCACAAGGGGAACGTAGTGATTAATACTGTAGGTGCTGTATGAGGTGATATTTATCTTAACTTCGGCATACATAACATTTTTTACAAAGAAAAAGTTGAATTTAATCCTTAATATGAAAAAAGAAAATGTGCCTTCTTGTCCCATCTTAATGGTGCTTACGATTTTTAAGTCTCTCTGTATTCATACGTGGGTACAAATTTCATATATCATGTATTTATAATTTATAAATTGTCATATTCAAAATTTCTTTAATTGCTATGTGTGTCTTACCCGACTGCCTTGACTTTTTCTCTAGTCCTCTATAACGTAATTGTTATATATGTAAATATTCAAAAATATTTAAAATACATAAAAGACACCTTATCGTAGATCCAATTCATGAAACTAAAGTTACCATCTATTATCTATGACGACAAACCTAAATGTGCCTAATGCAAACGTTACTACTAATAGCGATGATAGTGATAATCGCAGTGGTATACTAAGCTTACCAAGACAAAGCATGGAATCGATATTCTCTAATAGCAACACAACTTTAACTAATACAGGCAATGGTAGATTTCCTTTCAACCTAGATGCAAGATCAGGTTCAATTGATTACTCACCACTAGGTAATAACTCTATATTTGAACTTGTAATGAATACGAGAAGGAAAGATTGGTTAAGGCCACCTACCACAATTGATATTCCAACTGTTCAATTGAGTAAAGAGACAGTTGATAGTAACTGGAGAAATATAATTAATGACTATGTGGAGTCGATCACAAATGAAGAAGCCACTTTTAAGAAGAGAAATGATATTAAAAATGTTTTCCAAATGGAGAAAGTCAAACAATTAAATGATAGCCAAGATGACGATCAAAATAGTAGTATATTAGAAAGAGATGAGATTAGGTTAGTAAATGACATACCTAAATTTTACTTTGAAAAAGATTTCCAGCTCGATAACGGCAGAATTTTCGACAAAGTTTTAAATAGTGTAGAATTAGAACTTTCAGATTTAATTATTCAAGATGAAGCGAAGAGAAATGAGAACCATGTTCAATTGAAAGATAAACTAAATGATTATTTAGACGCTGTTGAATCCCTATTAGTTTCTGATATTGCGAAGACTTCACACAAATTTTTCGATGCATTAAAAGATGTTGATGACATTCAAAAAAATGCCATATCAACGAAAAATGATTTAGAAGATTTAAGTAAGACATTAACCAAAATCGATGAACAAAATATCAAAGGCAAAATGGAAAATGTTCAATTAATGATTAAGAGACAAAATGTTGAAAAGTTAGAGCAAAGTTTATTACAAATTAAATTAATTAATCAAAAAGTTGAAGTCTGCAAAAAATTATTGGATGAAGAAAATTATGATGAATGTATGGAATTAATTAAATCTGTTGAAAATTTGATTTTGGGTAACTCTGAAGATGATACAGTCAAAACATGGACACTTGATTGGCCTTATGAATTATCAAACTTAAAATCTGTACCTGCTTTAGTTGATATTAGAGAATTTCTTACTAATATGAAAATTGAAATTGGTGGTAAATATTCTATACAATTATCAAATCTACTGTTAAGTGATCTAAGATCTTCTTATGAGAACATAAATATCAATGAAACTTTGAAACAATTACAAAATGGTTATCCCGAAAAGCAAAGGTTTAGTTTCCCCGATGAATTCCAGGACTCTGTCAAAGAATTAATAATTAAATTGAATAATTGTGAGGAATTAGCTAGTTCATTTAACTTTTATCAAGAAAAGGCAACCACGGAAGTTAAGTCAATTATAAAAAAATACCTACCAAATGAATCATTGAAGAAAAGTCAGTCTACTGTCTCTATAATGTCTGATAGATCAGCTTCCGTAACATCAACAAATGCCAGCTCAATCAATATTGATAAAAAATTAGAGACTGTTAATACAGGTAGCTCAAGTTTCAAATTATCCAATTTAATTAAAGAAATGACACCATTAGAATTCCAAGAAATGATAATAATTATTTTAGTCAATTGCATTGAAGCATTAAAAAAACTTTATAGACAACAAAAATTATTATTAGATATTTCATTACGAGAGATTAATATGTTGAGTATGCCCAGCGAAAACCAACATAATATGATTACACAATTAGATATACGTCAAGGATTGAATGAAATAATCAGAATTGTTCAATTACGTATAGGTAAAATTATTACAGTTAGGAAAGAATTGACATCGACAGTGAAACCAGAGTATTTTTTGAAATTATACTCAATTTGTGTTTTGTTTATTCAAGACAGTGAATCATTAAGTGGTGAATACTTGACTAAATATTTGAGTAATGTCTTAGAATCACAAATTAAAAACTATATTACTGTACATGATACTCGTAATATAAGAAGTATACAGAAGAAAATTGAAGTTGAAAATTGGGTGCCATTTATTGTTAATCCTAATGTGCAAAAGGATGTAAATGACATACTATCCAGTATTGATATTGATCCAATAGATTGGTCAAATTTTTTAAAGTTGGAAATCACCAATCAAGATAATACCTCTGAAAAAAATATTACAGGAAGTGATGACAGTGCTGGTGATGCAGCTGCAGATGCAAATGATGACAATGATACAAATACTTCTCATTTTAGTAATACTAGTGCCGATATTTCTATATCAGAGAAACCTAAGGGTAATAGGAAATCTGTCGTGTTAGGAGATAAGACCTTTGTAGCTAGCGATTCGTTATTGACAGTGATTGAAATAATCAAAGAGTTATTTGTCTTGTCGCTATCATTACCTACCATGTATTTACGTTATTTTGAAAGAATGTGTTTCAATATATTAAAGCATTTCAACACTTACACGTTAAGATCGATTACAAAACCTGACGGTACTTTGACTAAGAAGGGTAAGAATCTGTCCATCATGGGTGAAAGTATTGACTGTCTGACCGAGTTCATAGACTATCTACAAAGGTTTTATCAGAGACTGTCGCTCTCAGCAAAGGACTTCACACCTTTCAAGCCAGAACATTACGTGTCCCTTGTGAATGCGTACCACGACACATCTGCCAAACTCTACGCTACCCACGCACCACCACCACCCATGTAGCCGTCCACCACCACCACCCTGCAGTTTTGGTCACTAAATCGCAAATTGCGCTTTACGGACACGGCCGGTCACGTGGGAGGGTGACGGAAAACCGTGAAAATTTTCCACTTTACCCTCTCACAAATCAACAAAGAACATTGTAGTGGATTAACGATTATTACCCTGCTGGAAGTAGTATCTGCTGGTGTACCTTATAGCAGCGATAACATAGAGATTAGGCATTGCATTTAGCGATATTTTAGTAGTTGATAGATCTGCATTTCTCTCAATTTGGCTTGTTTGGAAAAACTGTTCGACATGACTAAGAATAAACATAACGATAACACTGAAATCAATAACGATCATGGTAACAATAGTAGCAATAACCCTAATACCACTAATCATGAATCCGTGGAAGAAGCTGTGTTTAGATACGTAGGCGAAGGACTACATCCAATTGATACGGATGACAAACATAAGGCCTTGGAATCCAAACTAAGCAAAGAAGTACAAGCTGCAGCAAATGATGTCATTAATGATGTGATCAACAATAGTGACACTAATGAAAACAATAATAATTTGAATAATAATACTGCTAACCATAATAACAATGATGATAACAACAACAATAACAGTAATGATACTACTAATACTTCTACTAATAGTAATAACAACGTTGCTGATCATGACCATAATAACAACAATAATAGTTTAAGTAATACTGATAATGGTACTGGCAGTCATAATAATAATTCAACAAACTTTGACAACACTTCCGATATGAGTTGGTATCTAAGACATGAGGAAGATTTACCAAATCCACATTTCGATAATGATCATGATTCAATCAATTCACAAACTGTCGCAATGGCCGCTGTAGTGGCAGCTTATGCTGACGAAAAAAGAAGACGTTTAAAGAGAGAATTAGATGAAATGGATATCGGCGTTAACATGGACGTTAACAAATTGAATAGTCATAATACTGATAATAACGATAACGATAAACTTGCTCAAAATAACAACAACGATAAAGATGACTTAAAAAAATCTTATAAAAAATTGAAAACTCAATCTCTTGATATGGTTAATGATGTAGAAAATGATGATGATAAAGTTAAATCAAGATCACATTTAGCTGTCGATCCGGAATTAGCAACTTTAGATAATCCAACAGCTACTACTCAAGAACAATTAGTACGTAAGGCAATTATTGATACTGATACTATTGCGCAAAATCCTGATTTCCAACAATATTTAAACACCGAAGCTGAGCCATTAAAAAATAAAAATCACAGTAATGAATTATTATCACATTCCGACTTAACTGATGATAATAATACAAATACTAGTAGATTATCCAATAATAACAATAGTAATAATTTAAGTTCTTCCTCCAGTAATAGTAGTAATAATAATAGTAGTAATAATTTACATAAAGATCGTGATTCAATTGATGAAGATACTCACCTTTTACAAAATGCTGCCACAAAGGCATCACAACTTATTGGATCATCAAATGCAACGCAAACAAGTGGTAAAGCGTTTGATGCAGCTGAAGAAGCTGCGTTAGATCAATTCATCGAAGAATATAGTGGTATTAAAAAATTTACTAGACGCGAAACATGTGAAAGAATTTGGACAAATGGTCGTCGTAGAGACGATTTTTGGATAAATATTTGTAAAGTTTTACCATATAGAACCAGAAGTTCTATTTATAAACATGTTCGTAGAAGGTATCATATTTTCGCACAACGTGGTAAATGGACACCACAAGAAGATAGTGAATTAGCACGTCTATGTTTAGAATTAGAAGGTCAATGGTCAGAAGTTGGTCAAGCAATGGGTAGAATGCCAGAAGATTGTAGAGATCGTTGGAGAAATTATATCAAATGCGGTGAGAATAGAGCATCAAATAAATGGTCACCAGAAGAAGAAGCATTACTAAGGAAAGTTATTAATGATATGGTAGAAGAAGCTGATGATTTTCAACAAAAATATGCAAATGGGTTAATTAATATGAATGATGAAAATATGCAAAAAATTGCTAGAGGTACAAGAGCTAAAAAATTAAGTGGTAAACCGACTTTTAAAGATATTATCAATTGGACTATAGTTAGTGAACGTATGGGTGGTACTAGATCACGTATCCAATGTCGTTATAAATGGAATAAGATAATAAGAAAGGAAGCAATTGCCAAAATTGAAAATATAACAAATGATGAAAAAAGATGGTTATTAGAAAAATTAAGAGATTTAGGTTTTACCGATGATTCTCAAGTTGATTGGGATGAATTAGCCTCTTTACAAGGTAAAAAATGGTCCGGCTTAGAATTAAAAGTTTGCTATGAGAGAATGAGAACAACGATAAAGACATATAAGGATATGTCTATTAATGAAATTGCAAGAACTTTGATTGATATCTTAGCTAATACAGAAATGAATTTAGAATAGTACAATGCAAAAAAATTTCATTAATTATCCAAATTGTATGAAAAAAAATGTACAATTTGATATACATAATATTTCCATTATTATTAAATTAACATTCTCGACTTTGCATCAACGAACAAAAAAAACAGTAACATCGAGTTGAAATATCTGTTTTATAGATTTTGTTTGAAAAAAAAAATATCTATCATTCTTTTCCCTGTCACGACTGTAACATATTATTATTAATATTATTATTTTCATTAATATCGAAAATATAACAAAAATTTTTGTGTGTTTATTTTTTTTCATCATGACATTTTGAGCTAGATAAACTAAACTGAAATATTATTATTATATTTTTGTAGCGTAAAAACTTATTTACATATATATTATAATATATATTTCGAATATTGTAATATTTTTCATGTCCAAAAGTGTCAATCTACTACAATGGAAAAGAAGGGACATAGCTGTGCAAACATTAAAATGAAAGAATTATTGAACCAAATGAATGAAGAGTTAACTTATTTGTTTAAAATATACATTATATAAATATATTATTAAATGTTATTAAATTTAAAAGTTTAAGTGATGGATTTTAGATATTTTGGAAATGAAAGGACGAGGCATTTTCATTACACAAAATCAGATAATAAAATATAAGATAAAGATAAAAATAATTAAATTAAAATTATTAAATTACAATTAAACTTAAACTTAAAATTTAGTAAATTGTTTGTTAGCCTTACCAACAGCTGGAGAAACCTTTAAGACGTTGAATCTAACGGTCTTAGAGATTGGTCTACATTGACCGGCAGTAACAATATCACCTACTTGAACACGGAAAGCTGGAGAAACGTGGACTGGGACGTTCTTGTGTCTCTTTTCGTATCTGTTATATTTTGGAATGTAATGTAAGTAGTTTCTTCTAATAACAATAGTACGGTGCATTTTGGTGGAAACAACGGTACCAGTTAAGATCTTACCACGAATAGAAATGTCACCAACGAATGGACATTTCTTATCAATGTAAGAACCTTCAATGGCAGTCTTTGGAGTCTTGTAACCTAAACCAACACTCTTGTACCATCTCTTGGTTCTTCTGTTAGTCTTAACCTTTGGGTTAGTGAAGATGTGTGGTTGCTGTAAAAAAAGAAAACGGCATAAATTCGTATTTATCACAACTAAGTTCGGTGAAGTGGTTATGAATTTACAGGAGAGAAATGTTAGTAAAAAGAACAAAGTTTCATATCATTAAACCGAATTTTGATTTGAAATAGAAAATGGTGAATATGAGGTATGACAATCCTGCTGTTTTGGTGATAACTTTGTCTTTCGACAAATAAGTTCATTAAGCTATTGGTAATTTAAGAAGACAAAGATTTGAAAGTTTTTTTTATCTGATACAATATTTTAATTATTATGATAACACAATCCATACCAAATTTCAAACCACTAGGGCAAATTCGAATAAATAACTAAAAAACATACCTTTTGGAAAGCTCTTTCAGATTGAACAGTTAATTCAGTGGACATCCTGGCTAGTACTTATCAAAATTTCTGCTAAAACTGTCTAAGAATTACTAGTGACATTTTTAAAATCAGCACTATTTTTCGAAAATTGGAAATTGTCACCATGGGAACAAAATTTTGCGGCGGAAGGTGAAGGGCAGTTTCTGCAAGTAGCTAGGCAGGTGTCCAGCCGGGAAGGCAGTAAGGTTATTGTATTCTAGACGGAGTGTAGCAAGACCCATGGCCAACTACCCTTCAAGCCAGGGCGGTGTAGACGTCTGCCTAGCCTGGCCTGCCATTACTTTTTCATCTCCAGCGAAATCCGTAAAAAACAATCCCCGAAACGGAAAAAGACGCTACCCAAATAGGAATATCAGCATGAAGAAAAATTAAGAGGAAATTCAAAATGTGTGGGTGTTAGTCTGACAGTCTTCGCCCCAAAATATCACATGACGTTCAGGATAGTTCGGTCCAATGCGTATGCATTTCAGTGGTTCTACTGGTAATAAAAAGCTTTCCCGTTATTTTACGTCAATGCTTCACCGGATACAGCTCGTTGAAGACTCAATAGTTTACTGTAATATAATGGAATAACATAATAATACTTCTATGTTAACTAGACTAATCAATCGTGTCATTCATTATATATTAATGTACGTTATCTTTTTGACGTAAATAAAAAAATTTAAGAAAGGGGATATAAACAAAAAAAATATAAATATTAGTTTCAGAGTAACAGACAAGATGAATTTCTCAAACAAAAATCAAGTTTACAAGTAAGACCAAGTTCTTCTTTTTTGTATTTTTCTTTTTCTTTTTCTTTAACTTATTTATCCATCTAATATATTTGAGTAGTTTTCAGTCTTTCAAAGAAAAGGTATTTATCACTATTTTCCCTTCTGTAAATTTTTTTGTTAAACTTATTTCTTCTTGTTAGAAGTTGAATTTTTTGGTAATTCTCTAACGAATGGAAGAAATTCTGGTTCACCAGGAATGTATTTTCTTAAGACTTCTGGAACAACTAAACCATCTTCAGTTTGATGATTTTCTAATATACAACATAAAGCTCTTTCAGTTGCAGATAATGTTGAATTTAAGCAATGAACATATTTCTTTTCTCTGTCACCCATTTTTTTAATACCACATCTAATTTCTAAATTTCTAGACTGATAATCGGTACAATTAGAACAAGAGACTAATTCTTTATATTCCTTTTGATATGGGAACCAAGCTTCTAAATCATATTTCTTAGCAGCAGCATTATTTAATTCACCTGATACAATACCAACAATTCTGTATGGTAAATTTAATGATTTATAAAATTCTTCAGAATTAGCAATCATATTATCGAATTCTTCCCAAGATTTTTCTGGTTCAGTTAAGACGAATTGTTCAACTTTATCAAAAGCATGAACTCTGAAAATACCCCAAGCATCTTTACCATGAGCACCTGCCTCTCTACGGAAACATTGAGAATAACCAGCATAACGAATTGGTAATTGTTCTTGTGGTTTTTCAAACCATTCACCAGAATGGTAAGCGGAAATTGGTTGTTCAGAAGTTGCAATTAAATATTTTTCATCATCACCATCAAGAACTTTATATAATTCTTCATCAAAATCAGATAATTGTGCAGTCTTAGCCATAACTTCTTTATTCATCATAACGGGAGCTTGTAATGGAATGTAACCTTTCTTAGCTAAAAATGATAAACCGTAACTAATTAAAGCTTGATTTAAGAAAACACCACAGTTTCTTAAGAAATAACCTCTATGACCAGAAATTTTAACACCACGTTCTGGATCATAACCATCTAATCTTAGAAGAATTTCATGATGAGATAAAGCAGCTGGTGCACCAGTTGCTGTAGCAATTGGACCAACTTCATTAATGTTTTCTGGTTTCCAAGTACGGACTAATTCATTATTTTCTTCATCATTAGACACTACAACAGATGGATGAACGATATTACCAATTTGGAAAACTTTTTTCCTTAAAGCAGCATCTTCGTTTTGTTCCTTTTCAGTTAAATCTTTCTTTTCCTTTGTTAATTCATCCTTTTGAGCTAATAATTCAGATGCATCTTCCTTATTTTTGAATTTTAAACCAATTTCCTTTTGTAATTTGTTTAATTTCTTATTAACTTCATCTAAATCAAATCTAGTCTTAACCCAATCTTTGTAGTCAGCAATAATTTCATCAACTAATTCAACACTATCGCCTCTTGCTCTTTGAGATTCTTTAATCAAATTTGGGTTACCACCTTTTTCTTCAATGAATGAATTGATATCTAACATTCCTCACAATATTGCTACGCTTCAGTTGGTTGCTGAAAAAATATTGTAACCAAAATGAAAACAACTCAAAGAAAAAAATCATTCGAACTTCAAATTTGTACGTGTTTTTTTTTTTAATTTTTTTTTCCTGAAAAAATTTTTTTTTTGGCGGAAAATTTTGGGATGACGTTTTCTTTTGATGGATTTTGCGTATTACGGTGGGGTGGGCGGTTGCGACGGTGATTGGACCGTTCTGCCACACCCTAACACAGTGCACGTGACTTCTTTTGTCAGGCTTTACCGGCCTGTTTTGCCCTGTGGATCAACCCTACTTGCTATACCCTAAGGCCCTAGGGCATGATCTTGGTATTGCCATGAGCCATGAGTCAACTAGGTACCTGAACCACTAAGTATGGCGTCTTGCTACTCACCCAAAGTTCGATTGTGAGCTTTTTAACTGCAACAACTTTAATGTACGCTATTGGAGCTGGAACTATCACTGCTGCTGGCACCAGACTTTCTCTCTAACTGCTCCTCGTTAAGGTATTCATTCACATTGTATTCATTCCAGTTAAAAGACCCGAAAGGGCCCTGTATCGTTATTATTGTCACTACCTCCCGGAATTAGGATTGGGTAATTTGCGCGTCTGCTGCCTTCCTTGGAAGGGTAGCCATTTCTTGATCCTCTTCCAAAACTTTAGATCCCCTTGAAGTGTTCATTTTTTCTTGATTTTACGAATCAGTTAAACAACTTACTAATATTGAATTAGGATTGTTTCTCTAAGGTAGGCTTACGCATAAATATCCTTTGTCAGAAACCAAATCGCGTATACTATGTTAGAACCAATAGCTATTACAATTACGGATAAGAATACCAAATACACAAACTCCAATAATGAGGAAAAAAATAGCGATGGTAAAAAAATGTTTCTAACCAATATCAAATATATTTTTGATGATGACGATCCCTTGTTAATTAATGATGATACAAATATTGGATTTGAAAACGCCAATAATGATAATATTGAAAATATTTTAATGATAAATATGGAATCCTTAACTGCTATTAATAATATTGAATTAATTAGTGATAAATTCAAATTACTAGATTATAATCTTTGGTCTCAGAAAGAAAAGATAACTGATTTTAATGATTTAGATTTGGAGATCGATGTTTTATCGCTATTCCAAGACTGGAAAAATGAGGGAAAGGAATTTACATTGAATGAATTGATAGATTTATATAAGATACAAAATAAGCAACTCAAACTGATGATGAATAACGTTTAAGATAATTTAATAGCGTTTTTTACATTTACTACCAATAATACTGGAATGAATTTACAATTTAATCTCCTACTTTCCCCTTTGGCCTAACTATTTTTAATTCTATACTTCTTTATTACTATATACAAAAGTGAATCAGGCAATTTTATGATAACTCTTCTAAATTTGCTGGCATTGGTTTGATTTTGATCTTATAAAATTTTTCAAGTTGCCTTAATAATTGTTTATCATTTTTAGTTATAAAATTAATCGCAACACCTTTCCTACCAAATCTACCAGATCTACCAATCCTATGAATATAATTTTCCATATTTTCAGGTAAATCATAATTAATGACTAACGAGACTTGTTGAACATCTATACCACGAGCCCAAACATCAGTGGATATCAATACACGTGAATGACCAGATCTGAATTCATTCATAATCCTATCTCTTTCATCTTGTTTCATATCACCATGCATTGATATGACACTAAAGTTTGACTGTAATAATTTATTACTTAACCAATCTACTTTCCTTTTTGTATTACAAAATATGACACATTGTGTAATGGTTAATGAATCATAGATATCACATAATGTATCAAATTTCCACTCCTCTTTTTCAACATTAACATAAAATTGTCTTATACCATCTAATGAAATTTGATCTTGTTTCACTAAAATTTTAACTGGATCTGTCATAAACTTTTTCGTTACTTCAATAATATCTTTACTCATTGTTGCTGATACTACTACCACTTGACAAGATTTGGGTAATTTGGTGAAAATATCATAAATTTGTTGTTTAAAACCTAATGATTCAGTTAATAATTCATCAGCTTCATCCAATACAAGCATTTTACAATTCTTGACAATTAATGTACCACGTTTCACTAAATCTAATACTCTACCGGGTGTACCACTAACGACATGAATTTGATTATTTTGTAATTTATTCAAGTCGGATTTATTGATCTTATTACCACCAACTAATGCAAATGATTTAACATTTAACATATCACCTAAATTTTCAACTACTTTATTACTTTGTGATGCTAATTCCCTTGTAGGCGATAGAATTAAAGCTTGTAGTTCATGTTTATCAAAATTACAAACTTGTAACATACCAATACTGAAAGTTGCTGTCTTACCCGTACCTGACTGTGCCTGTGCAATGATATCCTTACCAGAAATAATTTGCGTTATGGCACGAGATTGGATTGCTGATGGTTGTTCAAACCCATATGAATAAATACCATGTAATAATTTTTTCTTTAATTGCATCGATTCAAAAGTTGGTGATATCTTTAATTTACTGGATACTTTGAATTTAAGATTTTTATCTAGTTCCTTATTGAGTGACATTACAGCGTGTTTTTTTTATTGAGTGGATCGAAGGGTAAGTAGCGACAAAATTCAAGTAGCTTTCTTTTGAAACATTCATTGTTTCCAATATTGAAATTGGTATGAATTATTAATTTTTTTTTTCAAGCTCATCGATTTTTTTCCCACTAGAAAAAACGAAAACATTTGAGTCTGAGACACAATTAGGAACCCGCTAGGTAGGAATCATAACTGTTTGTTTCGAATGAGTGATGAGATATTAGTTACGATCGCTGGTGCACAAGGTACTGAGTTGGGTTCTTTATCTAATGCTATCTTGCGCTCTGTACTGTATGAGGTGGAAATTATGGAATTGGATAAATTACTGTTAGCACCTCAATGCAAGCAATATAGTTACCGTGATTATGATTTTGGTCAAGTTCGAAAGTCCATCAGAGAAAAATTTGAGCAAATGCAAAGTTCTATAAAGATTATCATACTGTATGGCAGTTATGCACTATATGATAAAGAATTGAATCGATTATCAAATTTGAAAATATATATTGAGTGCGATAGTGATACGCGATTAATCAATTTGATTAAGAAAGAAGATCAAACGGAGCTATTAACCCGTAGTAAGTTATCGAATGTATTGCAAGAATATATGGATAATATACGTGAAGAAATGAATAAATATGTACTACCTACAAGACAATTTGCTAATATTATCATACCACAAAACAATGATATATTGGGTCAAATGATAATTGTGGACGGTATAAAGCATCTGATCGCAGAAAGAGAGCAACATGCTGTTAGTACTACAGAAAATGGTAAAGGAAGATCAACTACTACAACCATGGAGGGTAAGATATATTGGAATTACGAGAAAGAGTTGTTAGACTTGGAGAAAAATCGTTATTTGGACTTATCCTAGATTAGGACCTATACGTTATATGCACCATACAAGCCACAACGAGTAGTTCAAGACGTTACATGGTCACTGACCTTCCTCCTAGTGTTGTATTGGTGGAGGTACTTACTGAGAATGGAATATTCACTCTGCCAGCAGAGTAAAGTCAAGCCAGAGTCATTGAAGGTATTTGTATATAAAATATCAATCGGTCAATAAATGATAACAGAGATCACAATATTTCAGTTGAAAGCAAGGACAGTAAAGAAGAAGTATGACAGTGTGGAGGAACGTTACGAAGAGGTTTCTTAGCTTGGGGGTTAATGATGGTGTGAAGAAGACACCGCTATTCTCACTGCATAATAAATTAGGTGGTAAAATGGTACCCTTTGCCGGTTACATGATGCCATTACTATACCCTAGTTTACAATCACATATTGAATCACACAATTGGTGTAGAGAAAATGCTGGTTTATTTGATGTATCACATATGTTACAAAGTGTATTGAAAGGTAAGGATGCAATTTTACTATTGAATAAAATTACACCAACAGATTTCCAAAATGTTGCACCCACAATGGGTTCATTATCTGTATTATTGAACACCAATAGTGGTATAATTGATGATTTGATGATTTTCAAACAGTTGAATGATGAAGATGGATATTATATAGTCACCAATGCGTCACGTAGCAGCGAAGATTCTAAATTTATTCTGGATGAAGTAAATAATTTAAAGAAGAAGGGTAAAGATATTCATTGGGAACCAATTCAAGATAGTGCATTACTAGCATTGCAGGGACCTAAAGCAAAAACTGCCTTGAGCAAACTTTCAAAAGATGTACACGCTTTGGACGGTCTTGTGTTTGGTCAGCGTAAAAATCTCGAATTGGTTGATGGTACCACTGTTGGTGTATTAAGAGGTGGCTACACTGGTGAAGATGGATTTGAAATTGCCATCCCACAGGAAAAATCTATTGAACTTGCAGAAACATTACTATCCATGGAGGACATTGTGAAACCAATTGGTCTTGCAGCAAGAGATTCGTTAAGATTGGAAGCGGGATTATGTTTGTATGGTAACGAGTTGAATGAAAATACGACACCAGTGGAAGGTAACCTGAAATGGTTAATCTCAAAGAGCAGACGCCTGGATAGCAATCCAGAGACGCGCTTCAATGGTTACACAAAGATAATGGATCAAATAAATAATAAGACGTTCCAGCAAACAAGAATTGGTTTCAAATATAAGAATGACACGCCAGCACCAGCTGCGCGCACTGGTTGCAAGATCTTGGACAAGGATACTCAGGAGCCCGTGGGTTTTGTCACGTCTGGAAGTATTTCGCCCACTTTGAGCCAAGACACTGCCAATAAGAGTGTCAACATCGGTCAAGGGTATGTGAAGCAAGGTCTACACAAGTCTGGTACCGAACTGTTGGTGGAAGTGAGGAGGAAAAGGTTCCCCATCCTGGTCTCGAAGTTGCCCTTCGTGGAGACCAGGTATGTCAGGGGCTGATGGCCAGCCGGCAGTTTGTGATTAGACCGCATGGTATTGGTATGTATTGTATGTAGCTGAGTGTGTAGTCTGTGTAGCTAAGAGACCTTGGCGCAAGAAAGGCGTTGCGTAGCGCAAACTCCAGAGGGGACCGCCTCGCGGTGGACAGGGCGTCTCTGCCCGGGGTTCCCGCGAGTCCTGTCGAGTCTTCCCCCCAGGGGGCGCGTGGCTTCTTTTTCAAATCGAATGTAAACAGAAAACAAAACTGATCCAGACAGGACAAACTGCAGGGATGGAGAAGGACGTCGACAAGCGGCTGCAGGATCTCAACGTCGACGACACGAAGTTGCATACGTCCGTTCTGCATGGTCGGAAAGTGTCCACGTTTTTGGGCATCTTCAGGGACGACGACAACTTGGTGCCTAGCAATTTATCAAATGATAACTTGTTCAATGACAATCAATTCAGTGCCAATGATAAGAATATAGCAAAAACAAATGCTACTTCAGGTAAGCAGCTGAATCTGGAATCATTGTCAAATAATGACAGTCGAGTCGCACATAACATACGGCAACCTACAGCAAATAAAATCTCGAATTTTGATAATAATAATCATAGTAAAACTGTGTCAATCGATAATAATAATAATAATAATATCCAAAATAATAATATCCATAATACTAATACTCAAACGGCAACTATTCAAGATGATTTGGATACCATAGATAATGTAACACCCATCACAGCCCAAGATGACAACTTAACTTTACAACCTGTATCAAGTGCAACTTATTACCCACACAAGTCAAAATCAACAACAAGATTCATCGATTCAATCTTTTCAGATGATACCAATGAATTACAACCACCCCATCTTTCAGCTATATGTCAAATTGATAATTTAAACGATATAATGGATAACTCAAATATTGACTCTAATAATATTAAAGATTCGTCTACAAAAATTGCTAGAAGCAACATCTCTTCAAAAGAAGAACTTCATAAGAACAACGCTACCACTATTGATACTACTAATGCTGAATCATCCAGTACAAATATGTTTATGTCACCTACTTCAGGAACTGATCATGTATCTGAAAGGAAACTTGAAAAGGACAATACCAACCCAGTCAGAGATAATAATCAGGCACACACCAAAGGTGTGATTGAATCTAATATTAACAATGGTAATATTGCAAATACTGAAGTTAATTATAAAGAAGATGAAATCAATGTAGAAGGAGAAGAAAAGGTAGTTGATGATGATGCTGATGACGACGGTGACGATGATGATGTTGAAGATGAAAAGGAATATCCATTAGCAGTAGAATTAACACCATTTACTAACAAAGTTGGAGGCCATACAGCTATTTTCAGATTCTCAAAGAGAGCGGTTTGTAAAACTTTAGTGAAAAGAGAAAATAAATGGTATGAAACTATGGAAATTACAAATAATAATTTATTGAAATTTATGCCAAGATATATTGGTGTATTAAATGTTAGACAACATTTCAATTCAAGACAAGATTTTTTAAATCAAGTCCCAAAGAGCAAGAATTTTAGCAATAATATTGACACTGAAACTGAAATAAACAATGATAAAATTATTGCATCACAATCTATTGTTTCAGAATTTGTCGAAAATAATAATACTAATAATGATAATCAAATTGGAGCACCATTAGAACATATTCATTCATTCCCATCATCACAACCTATACCAATTAAATTTAATAAGAGACATTCGCATCATGATCATTTATTACCGGAAGTAGTAATCAATGATAATAGGCACATTATCCCAGATTCATTATGGGGGAAGTATTCATATTCAAATTCTGCATCACCATATTCTATTCCAAATGAAAATTACTTATCAAGATCATTTTATGACGATGATGATAATAATTTTGAATCAATTGATGCCGATGATGATAGTAATTATAATTTACATCAAATGAGTGGGTTTAATAATCAGAGACGTGATTCTGGTTCAACAATGTTAAATAAAAAATTGAAAGACTTAGTAATTAAAGAAGTTTTCGCACCAATTTATTTAGGGAAGAATAACGCTAATGAATCATATTTTAATTCACCAATTGAAACACCGACGCGTACCATTTCAGGTAAATATTTAAAAAAAAATAAAAGGTCATCATCAGCATCATCGCATAATAATAAAAAATTAAATAACTTCAGTAGAATAAGACGGGATTCGAATATTTCATTAGATGAAATTAATAATAATTCCAAAAATTTATTGGAACAATCATCATCACTTTTACAGAAATCTAAACAAGAATTGTTATCTAATGTCCCACACTCAGTAATGGATTTAAAACAATTTCAAGAAAAAGCAATCATAAGAGAAAGTTTGATAACTCACAACAAAGTAAATGATATCTCTAATAGTATTCACGATAATAATAATAATAATAATAATAATAATAATAATAATAATAATAATAATAATAATAATAACAATAATAATAATGATAACGAATATGATAGTATTGTTGATGATCCCTTAATGAACAAAATTGATAATTTGAATGATAATAGTAGGCAGCTGTCTAATGTAAGTAACAATACTTTAACTACTCCACATGCATTAGAATCAATCACTTTTGAAGATCATACAGATACAATTGTCTCAAAATTTATATTATTAGAAGATTTAACTAGATCATTGATTAAACCTTGTGCATTAGATTTAAAGATGGGAACCAGACAATATGGTGTTGATGCTAGTAAGACAAAGCAAAAATCACAACGTAATAAATGTTTAAAGACTACATCCAGAAAATTAGGTGTCCGTATCTGTGGATTAAAGATATGGAATAATTCATATTATATTAAACGTGATAAATATTTTGGTCGTCGTGTTAAGACAGGTTGGCAATTTGCAAGAACTTTAGCTAGATTTCTATATGATGGTAAAACAATTACAAGCATTGTAAGACATATACCACGATTAGTTAAACAATTAGATTTATTAGCCATTGAAGTCACAAATTTGAAAGGTTTCCGTTTATATGGTGCATCATTATTATTAATGTATGATGGTCAAAGTGATAAGAAATGTAAAATTAAAGTTAATCTAATTGATTTTGCTAAATGTGTCACTCGCGATGATTTGATAAATGGATTGAAAAATAATACATTCAAGATACCACCAAGGAATGGTGCTAATGTTGAAGATTTAGGTTTCATTCATGGTGTTAAGAGTGTTAAATTTTATTTAATGAAAATTTGGAATTATGTTACCATTGATGAACCAATGTTATTTCATGAAGAAGAATTACAAAATCTAATAAACAATTGCGTCAATTTGAAAGGTAAGGAACTATTTAATAAGAACTGGGATTGGTTAGATGAGTTTGATAAAGAGGATGAAGCAACGTTTAATGATCCTGAAAACGAACTAAGGAAAAAATGGAGACGCTACGAGCTAATCTTTGACGTGGAGCCACATTTTAATGATGACGCTGATGTTAGTGATTGAGATAGCGGGAAGATTACTAACGGAAAAGCAAGCCCTAAAAAAATGCATAGTATAGCATAGTATAGTGTAGTATAGTATAGTAAAACATAGTATAACTATTATATAATATAGTGTAACATCTAATATTTAATATTTATATAGATAGTGAAAAATAGGTGAAAAAAAAAAAATATGCTAAATGATTAAATCGAATTTATAAAAGCTCCAGCTAAAGCCTTAGATATAAATGGAAATTGGTACTGAGAAAGGTGTTACTAATTCGTCAACAGATGTTGCTACGACTACTGCCGGTGTGGGTACGTCTGTAGGTACTACCACAAATTCAAATACAGTCACAACTAGTGTTACAGGTAATAACAATAACATTGGTAGTAATAATAACAATACTACAAGTAATACTAATTTGGTATCACATACCCTTACAAGTACCACCAGTTCATTAAGAAATGGGGATAAATATTTTTTGGAACAAAGAAATTTACTTTTGCAGAATATCAATATGACTATGGACTCTATCTTGAATGGATTGAATGAATTGAATATTTCAATTGAGAACTCAATATCTGTCGGAAAAGAGTTCGAGTCGGTTACAAACCTTTGGAAAAACTTCTATAATGAAAACAGTTCCGTCTTGGATGAAGACGATAGTGTTAATTTCGACGAGAGTGTGGAGGATAGTAGCATAGTGAAATGACAGTAAACGCTGCAAACTACGCATCTCTTTGATGCTAATCATTTTTGGGTCTGTTTACTTCGAGCAAAGCAACACCGAGCCCCCAGCGTGAAACCCCCCACCACCTTCGAGGCACAACTGTCTCCTAAAGTGGGAGCCGCAGTTATTGCCTCGAGAATTTTAACTCCAAATTTCACAGAAACTGCCGTACGAAATTTCTTCAACCGAAAACTCTGCGAAATTTAAAAAAATCACTCAATAGGAACCCAAGACAGCTGTGGCCCACTCATAAGAAAATTGCTGATTGGTTCGTACAGTTGCCATTTTGTTACTTAAGGAGTGTAAATGTTGAAATCCTTTGAGGGATTCCTTTTGCTCTTTCTTTTGCAAACTTTACTGCCACTTTCTTACTTATGACTTCTCTTACACGGCTGACACAAGTTTTCATTAGGACATAGTAGTATGACTCGGAATTAATAATGAAAAAAGTTTACTTTGAATGTCCTGCTATACTTGATTGGTTACATTTCTTTTCAATTTTTGCATCATGCTGTATGTTGGGGACATACGCTAGAATCGGTATTCAGGCTCTGTCAGACTATACATATTCATTTATCACTCCCGGTACAGCAATGTGGCCCAATTTTACGTCTTCTATGATCATGGGCATTTCTCAAATCCTCAACGAAACTGATATAAATTGGTTTGTCAATTCTCCATATTTATTTATTGGAATAACAAGTGGGTTTTGTGGTTCGTTTTCATCTTATTCAACAATGATTATTGAATCATTTCTTTTCAGTTCTTCATTGAATGTTTATAATCTAAAGACAGGTATAAAATTACCAACAAAAGCTTATGGTATCTTAGAGTTTATCTCTGTTTTATTTTCTCATCTCTTCATTTCGATGTCATCCTACCTTTTCGGTAGACAATTCGCTAACGATATACTAGTTTTCTATCTAGGTGCTAATGGAAATACTCACATTGATAGTAAAGAATTTGCTAATAGTATTGAATCTTTCAATTTTTCACATGATAGTGTACAAACAATGACAATATTTGATACTGAACAAACCGACACTTTAAATGAAAATAATACTAATAAGATAAATCATTTGACTCAAACGAAATCGACTCCATTCAATCCCATCATAAATATTCTTTTAAGATATTTTGATTTTTTCCTCACGATATTGGCAATACCACTAATAATTACAATAATAGTACTATCAATAATTTATGATAATTATTCAAGAGGTTCTTGGACGTTAAGTGCACTTTTCGTTTTATTTGGTTCATTTATCAGATATTATGTATCAAATATATTTAATGCAAAAAATTCATCTTTTCCCGTTGGAACTTTCTTAGTTAATCAAATTTCTGTCATCATATATTGTTTTTTAACTATAGTGGAACGAGGCAAATTATCAAATAGAGAAAATATACCAATTGCCAATTCATCAAATAAATGTCGTATCGTTACAGCTCTAACAACAGGATTTTGTGGTGGGTTAAGTACCATAAGTACTTTTGTACATGAAGGCTTTAATCTACCCTTTAGAAATATGTTACTATATTATCTGTTGACTGTTGTAACATCGATATCGTTTTGCATAATAATCATGGGTTCGTATGCATGGACAGTGGGGTTCACTTTACCGATGTGTTGATGCAAGATGATTTTACAGTTTTCTTTCACATGCCTTAAGGGAACTGAAGTTCGGTTGAATAACAGGAATTGGAAAAAAAAAAATAAAATTTCAATCCAACCAACTCTTCTGTTTGCTGTTGTCACTGTTTTGTTTTATTTTGCTTGCTGTATTCATTCAACACGGTATCATAATACTTCCTTGTCTTGTAGAAAGGAACTGAAAAAAATGTCATCATTAGAGCTACCTAAATCAATTTCTAACCCAATAATTTTCCCCACACCTACGTATCAATACACAAAATTTACGTTAGATGAAAGCTCAATCAATAAAGATCCAATTGAACAATTTAAGATTTGGTTTTGCGAAGCACAAGAAAATTCTTATGAAACTTTACCTGAAGCTGTCACTCTAAGTACTTGTGAATTACCAAGTGGAAAAGTATCAAGTAGGGTACTATTATTGAAAGAATTAGATCATCGTGGATTTGTAATATATTCTAACTGGTTAACTTCAAATAAAGGACATGATATACAATCAAATTCAAATGTTTGTATTAATTTTTTTTGGAAAGATTTACAAAGACAAGTTAGGGTGCAGGGTATTGCAGAATTTGTCAATAAAGAGACGAATCAACGTTATTTTGATACTAGAACTCGCGGTTCTAAAATTTCTGCATGGGGTTCAATGCAATCACAAAAAATTAATGATAGGTTGCAATTAGATGAGTCTATCAAAATGTATGATGAAAAATTTAAAGATATGAAAGATAATGAAATACCATGTCCAGATTTTTGGGGTGGGTTGAGGATTGTACCTATAGAGATTGAGTTTTGGCAAGGTAGATTGAATAGATTACATGATAGAATCTTATACAAAAGATCCAATATAGATGATAATTCTTGGGAAATTGTAAGATTATCACCATAAGGATGTGTAATTCATATTTCCAATATTAATACTTTGCTTTATATGTTATTTTTTCTCATATCTATATATGTATATATACTTAAAGATATCAAAAATGGAATATTATTATGCAAGTTAAATGATGAATATCAAAAGACTACTACTAGTACCTTGATTATTACTCTTTGTAATCTAATAGTTGATTAATTTTATTGCATATACTAGTGTTGGTATATGCTAAATTTTTAAAATTCATTAATTGTTTAGAAACAGTGAGGTAAAACTCGCTTTGGTCATTTTTCTCCTTATCAAAACCATTTAATAAGACTGTCATAACTAAAGTATATATGCCAATGAGAAATGAATCGAGATCACTATCGATTAATTTTATCATTGTATCGCGATCAATCATTTCTTGAACAATGCTACGAAATTTTGAATAAACATTCCTATCATTAGAAGAACTTTCTAAATAATCTATAAGGCTTAAACATAACGCATTTTTACAAATTAATAAATCTGTATCTAGATCGTTGATGTGATCATGTGTAATCTGTGTAATATCAATGAGTATTTTGTGTAAAATTTTAATGATGTCATCATTATTTATTTTGTTACTCAATGGTAAAATCCTATTAGCTAATAAAATGGATGCCTTTATAAAATTTATATCATTAATCATAGATGAGAAATTATCGTCAAAAAACTGGAAGATGGATAAGATAGTAATTGAATTTTGGAAACTATTATGGTGTATCAAAACTAATTGTGTTAATAATGGAATCAAATCAATGTTATTAGTTAATGGATTGATATTTTGTTTAACATTTTCAATCAATTGAAATAATAAGATTTCCATTGATTCATCTATTTGGATAAACCCAAGATATCTTAACCATAATTTAATTAAAATTTGTAAATTAGAGAAGTTAGTACTCTTGGTTAAAAAATCTTTATAAGATAATTGTTGAATCTTGTTAATTTTGAAAAAAGATTTGGTACTGTTAGTTAGTTGTGGTAATTCAGTATCCATAATTAATGATTTTAAGAAATTTGTTAATTGAGACCAAGACGGTATATCATTTGATGGAATATTTAAATTCAAGAGAAGATTTGCTCTTAAATGTCTCAATTCAATGGAATCAAATTTTTTTTTCCCTGATTTGCTATTATCATTAAACAATCGTGACCAGATATCTGACATATGATTCTTAATTAACAAATGACATAATTTGTTATCCTTTGAGGATTCTATGTTGAAATTTAGTAATTGATTGAAGATGGAGGATTCGGTATCAAATAAATATTCTAATTGTTGTTGATATTGTAAAGATTTCCCAATATTTTTCAAATCATGGAAATGATAAGTAACGATTGAATTATCATCATTTGTAGCAAGATTATTATCATCTTCATCAGATTCCACCTTTGTAATTGTCTCGATCTTATCTTTGTCATTGTCATGATCTCGTTTCATCAGTATGGTTCTTCTATTATTATATACAGATTTACCAACATTTCCGATATTTCCATCAAGATCTGAGTGGTTAGTGAAATACACATCGTTTAAAATGTTGGATAAACTTGGTATATTACACTTACTGTTATCTTGGTCTTCGTCTTTGTTTTGAGATTTGTTATTTTTATAGTACAGTTTATTCAAGAAATTATTAACATCGTTCGCAATAACGCTCTCCTGTTTGTACGTTTCTTCTTCGTTTCGACCACTAGAGGTAATATCGTCAGCTGCCAGTGTGTGGCGTGTGTATATTTTCCTCTTCTTCGGTTTGTTACTGGTCGTATCCAAAAACTGGAAGGAGTCGATGAGGATATCATCGTTCGATCCCACCAAGGTAGTATCGTTGGAAGACTCGCGGTGGGAGTAGTTGCGGTGGTAGTCCTTTGTGTCGTGCGGCGTTGTCTCCAGCAGGGCGCGTTTGCCCCGAGGGTAGCGTCTCATCTGCTGCCAGGGTTCAGTCCAGTTCTCTTCAGTTTTGTTCAGACTGGAGAAATTTCAAGAACCGCTCTTTTATCTCGACACCCCCACGAAGCGGCTGAAGCACTTGGACGGCGATTGGTGGAGATGTACGGTGACTTTGCCAACAAGCTTATGATCGAGGCACAACGCACGAGACAGTTGTTCCACCGACGGAACTTCAACGGGGTGTTGCCCACGTACCACGATGAGCTGGTGCGGAACGTGTTGAAGGAAGTGAAGCAACTGGAGAACAACATCTCGTACATCAGGCAGTACGGGTCCATCGAGACCGACTCCGTGAGTCGGTGTCAGTATCTCGTCAACTCGCTGGCGTTAGATAGGAACAAGAGGTGTTTGATGGCATACCATAAATTAAGAACCGACATCCTGGATAGTATGCTTTGGGAAGATAACAACAACAGCCTGGATTTATCCATGGGTAACGGCAACACTAACCGTAGTAATAATGGTAGTAGTAATAGTACAGATGTTAATGGTGATAAAGACACAAATCTTTCACATGTTGAACAAGAATATAAGAAAGAATATTCCCAACTCATAACAGATTTGAATAATGGGACATTTACAAATATTGATTTAACTGGTTCACTATTACCACCAAGTGATATTTTTATCGACGTAAGAGTATTGAAAGATGCAGGTGAAATTCAAACAGAATATGGTACATTCAAATTAGTGAAAGATTCACAATTTTTCGTTAGACAAAGTGACGTGGAAAGATTAATACAACAAGGTTATTTACAGAAAATATAACATATTATCATATTGCAGGATAACATAATCTTTTCTGATAGAAAATAATGCTCCCATATTTACTTTGAGAAATTAAGAGATCAAAACTCACAGATGCATCTTTACACGAAACCATCACCATTATTTATATAGAGAAAGGTATTTATACATATTAGTAAAAACTAAATAACTAATTGTAAAGATTATAGAATGCATTTTGCAGTATCTTATACTGTTCTACACTGAAAAGGTCCTTCTTCTTCAAATTGGACAATAATACATCTTTGACACGGCTTTTTACTATATCTCTTACCTTTGAATCAATTTGGTACAGAAGTAATAACATATTATCCACATCAGAAATAAGCCCAGTTTTACCCTCATCATTCTTCATTGTTTTGAAACATTTCAAAAGCAATCTATTTGATAATTTACCATCCGCTGTAAAATAATATTCATCCTCGTCATCAGCATCATCAACATCATGATTTGCTGCAGTTTTTCTCTTTTTATATTTTGTAGGAGTAAGTTCATCCCCATTATCTGTTATTTTACTAAAATTTTCATGTGTTTTAGTAAGTTCTTGACGATGATAACGTACTGGACAAATGGCCAACGAATCTTCTAAATTTTCATTTATAGCCATTAAAATTCTCTCATTTGGTAGAATTTCATTAGATGCTAATATTTTGATACAGTCCACATATTTATCCTCCCCCTCATCATCATCCTCATTTTCTTCAATTTCACTTGCATACTCCGTAGTTTCGGTATTTTCAATATCAGAACCATTATTTTCAGCATTTACATCTCGATCCATCTCATCTTGGAAGTCCTCTTGTGTGATAAAATCCTTTATAGATTGTAATTCTTCATCATCATTATCATCATCTTCATCTTCATCATAATCATAATCATTATTACTATTATTCTCCAATTGACAGTTACAATCCAAGTCACCACAAATAAAGCACACTTCTTTTATTGTTATGAAAACAGAAGTATAATATGTATCTGGAGTAATATTCTCAGTAGTGTTAGTTAATTCTTTGACAAACGGAATAAGACCAAATTCATTAAACGTATCAATGAAAATCATATTGGATTTAATATTATGAATTAATTGAATGAATTTACTAAAAGAATCAAATTTTGACCATGGTGATGCTAAATTATACTCTTTTTCAGCAAATTGACAAAACTCTTCATATTGCTTGAAGAGTCCTCTTTCAAATTGAAATTTATCACTCGCTTCTTCATGAATAAAATATGTCGAAAGATCATTCATTTCAAATAACTTTAAACAATCTATTAACGGTATCCACCCAGACTTCTCTTTACCAAAAACATAGTGCTCAAATAGCACTGCAATCGTCAAAGATAGTATAGAATCAATCAAATCATATTCCCTCAGTACATTAGCAATGGTACAAGTCCTCTTACTGAAAATGGATGACTTATGCAATCTCAAGAGTACAGTATTCCTATCCCATATTTCCGTTCCACCATTGTAGACAGCACCCTGTTCAGAGCACAGCAGTTCTGGATGCACAAAGTCGTCCTTGTGTCCACCCACAAGGAGACCGTTCATCATCGCAACAACCATCTCGTCTCATTCCTCATCGAAAACATTTCACTACCAATTCTTCAGTGAAAAAAAAAGATTAATTTCGAAAAATAAATAAAAAAATAAAAATTTAACGTTTTTTCTTCATTTTATGATTCATCGTTGGAGTGTCAACAATGACTAAAAATACCACCAAAAACGGGACAGGAAACTCTATCAATACCAACAACTCTGTCTCTAAAGAAACTGAGACAAATACAAAGAAAAAGACTCAAACAATGACCAAGAATTCTGCATCAATTGACAAAAAAACTGCACAAAAGGCTAAATCAACAACACCAACATCAACACCAAAGGAAACTAAATTGCAATCATTCATTATCAGAACTATCTGGACATTTATCTTGATTGCTGGGTTTTTTGTCACTTTGGCATCAGGTCATGTTTGGTGTATTCTCTTGGTACTTCTTTGTCAAGTAGCTACATTTAGAGAATGTATTGGTGTAACAAGTGCATCATCTCGTGAAAAAAATTTACCCATGACAAAGACATTAAATTGGTATTTTTTATTAACAACAATTTATTATTTAGATGGATTATCATTTTATAAATTTTTCCAAAAATATTTCATTGAATATAAATTATTTACCATTATAACATCTCATCATAAGTTTATTTGTTATTGCGCTTATTTATGTGGATTTATCTTATTTGTTGCTTCATTAAGAAAAGGTCATTTAAAATTTCAAATGGGTTCATTATGTGTTACACATATGGTATTATTATTTGTGGTTTTCCAGGCACATTTAATTATCAATAATATTCAAAATGGGTTATTTTGGTTCCTTTTACCATGTGGATTAGTGATTGTTAATGATATTTTTGCTTATCTTTGTGGTATAACTTTTGGTAAGACAAAATTGATTGAAATCTCACCAAAGAAAACTTTAGAAGGTTTCATTGGTGCTTGGTTTTTCACAGCAATTGCATCTGTCATTTTAACTAGATTACTTTCACCTTATACTTATTTAACTTGCCCAGTGAAAGATATCAATACAAATTTTTTCAATAATTTAACTTGTGAATTGAATCCAATCTTCGTGCCACAAACATTTAGATTACCACCATTATACATTTTAGAAAAAATTGGTTTAGAATCAGTGACTTTCCAACCAGTTTATTTCCATGCACTTAATTTAGCCACTTTTGCATCATTATTTGCACCATTTGGTGGATTCTTCGCTTCTGGTTTGAAAAGAACTTTTAAAGTGAAAGACTTTGGTCATTCCATACCAGGTCATGGTGGTATAACTGATAGAGTGGATTGTCAATACATAATGGGTTCATTCACTAACTTATATTTTGAAACTTTTATCAGTGAAAAGAGAATTACCATTGAAACAATTGTCTCCACGATAATAATGAACCTTGACGAAAGACAGATTTTGGAATTAATTAATATATTAGTTGACACCTTAGACTCGACGGAATTATTTAATATCGAAAAAATGCATACCGTTAAACAGATTCTCAATTCCTTGGTCAACTGAAAAAACGATGAGAATTTGTGAAGAAGGATAGAAGGGAAAATACCCCATTACTGTCTCCACTTCGATATCTGTTCTCCATTATAGGTTCTTTTTTTTCTTTCCTTTCGTCTCCAAAAAACGTTAATATTTCGACTTTCTTCAAGTTTGATGTATATATAGTATAAACAATAAGCTTTTTTTCTTCTATATAAACTTGTATCTATTGTATCTATTGTATCTTTTACTTTCAAACATACAGAGCTGCACTTCAATCGCTGGATTTGCTAACCGCCAAAAAATCAAAAATAAAAGATTAAGCTTGCAAATTTATTTGAATTCAAATCTAGGACAAAACTAAGGCATCACTTCCGCGATATTATTTGGACTGCAAAGTTCTGGTAACCTAAGCAACAAAAATGATTTTCTCGTTAGATGAAGACTTGAAAGACCAATCAATCCATGTCGATGATGTTCATTCCATTAGATCTAATGAAGATGATCCAAACGCTCTCGATATGCAACATTTATCCATTCAGGATAGTGTTATGCAAAATATACAAAGGAGAAGATCATCAGTATTAGATAAATTTGGTGTGTTAACACCACAACATACTAAGAAGTTTTCAATTGCATCCAATCAAGATTCCATTAATCAGAATAATAATGACTTAGTTATTCAAGAGAGGAATAATATTCCAATAGATAAATTTGGTTCGGTTAACTCTACTCATACGGATAGTCATGTTCATAGAGATTTATTGGATTTCGCACCAATTAGAGTATTAGGTAAAGGTGCTTATGGTAAAGTTATCCTAGTGAAAGATCAAATTTCTCAGAAATTGTATGCAATGAAGCAATTAAAGAAGGCAGAAATTTTAATAAATGAGAAGGAAGTTCAAACTGATGAAACAAATGAGCCAAATACTGTAAAAGCTTCCAAGAATAAGAATTTAGAGAGAACATTTGCTGAAAGAACTATATTATCACAACTTGAGCACCCCAATATCGTAAAATTATTTTATACATTCCATGATAGAGACAAATTATATTTACTTTTACAATACGTTCCTGGTGGTGAACTATTTTTCCATTTGAAAGAACATGGTACATTTGATGAGAATACTGTAGCATTTTATGCTGCTGAAATTAGTTGTGCATTAAGATTTTTACATATTAATGGTATCGTTTATAGAGATTTAAAGCCAGAAAATTGTTTATTAAATGAAAGAGGTCATTTGGTTCTTACAGATTTTGGTTTGAGTAAAGAAGGGTGTGATACTCAATCTGTTGAAAAACCTGATGATATATATACTTTACATTCAATTATTGGAACTCCAGAATATTGTGCACCGGAAATTTTACAAGGTTTACCTTATAATAAGAATTGTGATTGGTATTCACTAGGTTGCTTAATTTTTGATATGTTAGTAGGTAAGCCACCTTACACAGGTAATAATCATAAAGTTATTTTAAACAAAATTCAAAAGGATAAAACAGGTCCCAAGATCCCATTTTATTTGAGTGAAGGTATGAAAGATATGTTAAACTGGTTATTAAAAAAAGATAAAACTAAGAGATGGGATGTTGATAAATTTTGGTCCGAGACTAAAGATGATCAAAATTCATTACAAAATAAAAATAAGAGAAAGAAACCGAGTAAACAACGTGAATTAAAATACCAATCTCACTTTATTTTTAGAAAAATAGATTGGTCTCTAATGGAATCTGGGGACTTACAAAATACTACGATGGGTCCTGTGGTACCGATAATTACAGATTGGGAGCTAGCGGAAAACTTTGACGAAGAATTTACTTCAATGTCTTATGATGATTATGCAATTGAAATACCAAACTCTAAGAATTTGGGAACCAGTTACCAAAAATCCCACAATACATGTAACGTAATAGAGTCGCCAAAGATAGACTCTGAATATTATGATGATGATATTTTCAAAGGTTTCAGCTTCAAAGCTAGTAAAAGTTATTTAGAAAGACATTTTTAAAAATTTTCTTTGAACACTTCTTCAATTTTAATCAATTGTATCTTTAACTGAAAGCATTGGATTATGCTCAATGTCCCGTGTACTTTTCTCATATATCATGAACAAATAAATTCTGCATATTCAAAAATTTGTGAAGGCGATAGGATGTATATTTTTACATGATACAACAAAAGTTATATGAAAGAGATTCTGCAAAAGTTAGGAGCATAACCACCATTTTTCTGTTGTTACGATGAATGCGGCTATTTTTTCCTGTTGCTTAGAGCAAATGGTGTGGTGCATCTTTTCGAAATATGAAACAATAAATCTGAGAAGAAATAAAATAACTTTTGTAGAAGTCGATCATGTTTTGGGTTATTTACTATGAGAATTCCTTTCGATATAATAAACCTTTTTTGGGCGAATCTTCTAACTTTTAATTTCAATCCCACACACTTTTTCAGCAAAATAATCACCAATTTCCCGTAATAGTTACTTTTCCCGAAAGAAGAAGACGACCAGTTGCAACGTTTATGTTGAAAATCATTGGTATGAAACCTACCATGCTTATTGGTTGTTTCTAAACCCCTCCTCTTTAAATTATGCTGCGAAAGTAAGTTTGGTTTTGATCAAACCACACGAATTGTGAATATCAGATAACCGAGTTTTTTGAGAGCAGCTTCTTGTTATTTATAAAATTATTTTCCAGACGATCGTTTCAACAATTTTTTTTAAGACGGAGTGGTGATATATTTTGATAGAAACCTTTTATGATTGTTGTAATAATAGTTAATAAACTCATATGTTAAGTTTGATTTTGACCCCCAATATTCCTTTATATATCAGAAGCACAATTTATGTATCAGCATATTGAACATATATATGGCTTCTTTTTGTAAGATCCTTTAATAATAAGAAATTTTTTTTTCTAGCATAATAAATGAGCGAGATTAATAATAGCGTCATCTTCAACGCTTTCAAATAATCTAACAAATATGAAATCGCTTTTTGAACATAATGGCTTAATTTCAAGTAATCATTAATTTTTTGAAATATATCAGAATTCAATCGGCTAAGTCTCATCATTTTTAATGAAGAGCTGAGCTAAATAAATATATGGCTTAGCTGGAGCAAGGATTATTATAGTTGAATCATTAAGTTAATGCTAAATATTTTTTTTAACACATGTGTTCAAGATATTTAATCAATGAAGTATCATCTCTATGAAAGCTGTTGAAGAAACATATATTCTAATATTTTTTATCTACGTTTCTAGTTACTTAAAAACGTGTAACGAACGGTAAATATTTGAAAGGGTTGAGTGAACATGATTACTTCAAGATTGAAAGTTATTATGGTTTTCCTGGTGGCTGCATGTGTTTTATATTACGACCAGACCATATACTTGAATTGAATGAGTATATGTTGAAGCGATGAAGGAACTGTTTGTAGGCGAATCCATGAGGCAGAGATTTATATTGTGTAGCGTAGTTGGTTTTGTTTTAAAGAAGATTAGTTATGAAGTATCCTGAGATGAAAGTTAAGAGATTCAAGATGATTAGGATATGATAGATGATCGAGAAGTGTTCTGGAAGAAAATGTTATAGTAAGAGATTGAACGGAGAGAGTTATGAATTAATATAAAAAGAGATTATCTACCCAGTTGAGATTTGAAATTCTGCACGTTTTATATTGTTGGAATATATGAGTAAATTGATATTATCAAGTGTCAATCATATATTTTATGAATTGTTTTATAAAGAGATATTTTTCTGTTAACCGGATTTTGTGAAAAATCCGCGATGACTTCAAAAAAACTGAAAAATATTTTCGTCTGTTATATATTACATTTTATATACGCTTTAAGACAATAAGTTCCATTTATAATTCTAATATGAGTAAACTCAACCAGGAATCTGGTAGCTTCCACCATATATACTTTTAAACCAGCAGTACCAGAGTCAAACGGAGTCTTAAGAATAAAATAAATATTACTATTTAAAGGTGAGTTAACTGATGAGATTAGATAGGAGCTGCAACCCCTTAATAAAGAGCCAAATTTATATAACCTCTTATTGTATATCAGATTCGGGCAGTGGAAGCGCAGACAACTATTATTAGTATATAATAGTTAAAACAGATGGATCTTTGAACTAATAAGATCACTTATATCAGAATCAGAATCAGGTTAAA
>JAMSGM010000086.1:0-51427 GCA_030462875.1 Grigorovia humatica
TGCAGCTTTTATATTAATTCGAAACAGCTTTGTGGCTGAAGCATTACTAATATAGAATATTCTAGACTTGTGGAACACTATAATTTCTTATCCAACGATGATAAGTTGCATTCTTTATTAGTCAGTCATAGAATGTTCTAGCAACTTCTATTAAGTTCTTTTATGGAAAATGTATTTTTAATGTTCTACAACAAGACCAAGAGTTTTGACTGTTTGTTATATACCAATAATTAGGTCATGCTTTCTTCTCTTTAACCGAACCTAAATGGTTGTTAATATATAATTGAAGTAGTAAATTTGATGCAACAGCGTTTGTTAGTATGGAATTTGTTTTTGCAAGGTTGTTTACGTCCATTTCTTGTTGTCAAGCTTTAACATTCATTATTTTTCTTTTTGAGGTTTGATTTTTGAAAGTCATAAATCCGAATTACTATTTTAAGTCACAAATTAGCCTCTGCATTGAACTTTCAGCGGGTAATGTATAAACATTTTAAAGATGGAGTAACCGTATGAATACAAATGAAGAAAGTAATTTCCCTTCTTTAAGCACTGATTGACATTTTAATTGATAGATTACGTTTTTCCTGCCAAACATTCATTTTTACAAAACTACAAAGATCCATGGGGAAGCTCAATAGATATAACCACATGAGCTCAATCGACAAGACTTTTTAGTGCACAAACTGGGACCAGAATATTATTCTAGAAAAAGCGAATATATATCCTTACGAAATCTCGAGCTTTTTGATAAAGTAAATTCTTCATATATGACGTCTTTTAAGAATATTAATTTCGTTCAACTATAGTGTTTTTTTCTTTTAGCATCTTAAAAAAAAAAAAAAAAAAAACCACAGTCGAGATGAACCCCAAAATTTAGCATCCATTGATTAGTGATAAATTTCATACTGGAAAAAGAAAAACCTCAAAAATTAAATGAAAATTTTTGAAATAATAAGATAGTGTATAATATTTTTTTTTATATGTCTTTGAATAAAGAATTGACCTTGTAGTAGAAGTAAACTAATGAAACATAAAAAAAAAAAAATTTCTGAATCAATTGTGATTAGAATGATATTTATCTAAAAATTTAACACATGGGTTGAGTAAATCCTCTTGACCAAGCAAAAGAACCAATTGTTATGATACAAATGATAATTGAAATAGTGATACTAGTAACATAATAAAAGATCATTTTTCTGAAAGGTAATTTATAAGCCTCATTGATAAAAGTGCTTATTGTACTTAATCCACCGCAAAATCCAGTTATTAGTGATGAAATAATTCGACAGCCATTCTTAGTATTTAATATGGGATCTAAACTATTTAATTTTTTACCCCTCTGTACAATTAATAAGAATGAATAAATTAATACTGCCAATTGATTAGCTAATAAAGTACCAAATGGGAAATCAGTCCATTGAGAATTGAACCAATTTGATAAATAAAATCTTAAAAATGAACCAAAAAGGATAAAAATTGCACTTAATGTCCAACTACTTCTTGAATCATTATCATAAACAGCAGATAATACGACAATTAATATCACTAAAGGTATTGCTAATATAACAAATAAATTATTAATAAAAGTGATAAATTTTAATATTCTTTTGTGTTTGATGGAATTTTTGGTTACCATAGCATTATTAGGACTATCCGTCTTATCATGAATTTCATAATTTTCCGCTATACCAGTATCAATTTGACTATTTTTCAAATTACTATCATTGCTTTTTTCACTATTATTATTATCTAAATAATAAATTATAATTTCAGCTGCTACTAATCTACCAAAGATGTAACCCCCCATAGAGATAAATAAATTTGCAAAAATAACAGACATAAACTCCATTATACCATATGCTCTATTAGGTAATTTTGTATTTGATACAATGTTTGACTTGTTTAAACTTGCCGCAAATAGGAAACTTTCAATCATCATTGTTGAATAAGATGAAAACGAGCCACAAAATCCTGTGGTTAAAGAAATGAATAAATTTGGATTTTCAATAAACCAAGAATTGGCAGGAAGATTTAAGACTTGTAATATGCCCATAATCAAAGAAGCAGTGAAATTTGGCCACATGACACTTCCTGGTGAGATATATGAATACTCATAGTTTGACAGTTTAGTTACGCCAATTCTAGCATAATTGCCCAGCATGGAACAAGTGATGAAGGAGAGATGAAGACTAACCGCAGCATTTAAATGTGACAGTTTCTTTATTTTGTGGGTCCAATACATAATACGATCCTTATTAGGAAGGTTAATTAAAGTTGTGGTCCTTATATTAAATCGAATTTGTTTGTTCTGTTTATTTTGTTCTGTTTTGTTTTGTTTTGTTTTGTTTTGTTTGTTTTGTTTCAGAAAAATATGAAAAAATCGGTTTTTGATTTACGTGAAAATAAGGCATCGAAATGGTGATTTCGGATTCTGTGCGGCCGTTTCTCTGGGGATGGAGTGTTATGTTTACTGCTGGCAGTGCAGCGTTGTGTGGTGCTCTTGTGTATTGCTGTGTGTGCTGGGTGATGACCATTGGACGGTGTCTGCAGGGTTCGTTAGAGTTATGCGGAGGCACGCGTAAGCTTTCCGCGGCTGACATAAGCTGACGTAAGCTGACTGTCTCATCTTGAAACAAAAATTCGTTTTTGAAACAAAACACCAATTGAGAAACATCGAATTCGACGATTCTACACTATACTAATATACTGTCTCACCCGCAATATTTTTCCTTGGTTTGAACCAACACTACAAATATATAGGGTTATCATGAATACAGCCCCTTCTCTGGACAAAATCTTGGCTTCCCTGAATATACAACAATTGAAAGCCGTAAATTTTGATCATGATAACGCGTTACAAGTAATTGCAGGACCAGGTACAGGTAAGACAAAAGTTCTTACTTCACGAGTAGCTTATTTATTACTATACCATAATTTGCAACCGCACGAGATTATCGTTACTACTTTCACTAATAAAGCCGCTAAAGAAGTTAAGGAAAGATTAAATTCTTTACTTTCTGGTACCAATATCCCAATCAATAATTTAATTATAGGTACTTTCCATAGTATTTGTTTAAAAATTCTATTTAAATTTGGACATAAGATCGGGTTAACAAATGGTTGGCGTATTGCAGAGGAAACTGAAATTGATTCCATTATAAATGATCTCATACAAAATATGCCAGATCAAATTAGAGACTACGCCAATTCCTTTAAGAGAGTGGTTAACTTATGTAGGAGGACAAACGATTCAGATGAGTGGGCTGTTCATTCAAGAATGGTTTTGAGGGAAATATCCAAATTAAAATCGTTAGCTATCTTACCTGATGAATATGAATCTGATTCCCAACATGATTCTGCCTTGTCTCATTTTTATAAATCATATCAGGAAAAATTATCAAATTTAAACTTATTAGATTTTGACGATTTATTAATGTATTGTTTCAGACTATTAACTAAAGAACGTTGTTTGCCTGAAGTGAAACATGTCTTAGTGGATGAATTTCAAGATACAAATAGTATTCAAATGGATTTAATGTTCCTTTTAGCTAAGGGAAATCATCATTTATCAAGAGGTATTACTGTGGTAGGTGATCCAGATCAAAGTATTTATGCATTCAGAAACGCTTTAGATAGAAATTTCCATGAAATGATTAGTAAATGTCCATTACCCTGTTCACAAATCGTCTTAGTGGAAAATTATCGTTCATCGCAAGAAATTTTAAATACAAGTGATACTTTAATAAATCAACAAGTGCATGGAAGAAATCAAAGATTAAAATTAAGAGCCCAATTCGATTCTTTCTTACAACCTGTTTATATCAAATTCCCAGTACCTTTTTTACAAAGTTTGTCATTAGCAAAGGAAATTTTATATTTAATGGCTTTACCCAAACTTTTCAATTTCAATGATTTTGCCATTTTAGTAAGACAGAGAAGGCAAATTAAAAATATAGAAACTGCTTTGATTGAACATAGAATACCTTATAAGATAATAAAGGGACGTGCATTTTGGGAATTGAAAGAAATTAGTGCAATGTTGAATTTATTAAGATGCGTTTACTCTGATAATGATTCTCTATCTATTATCAAATCATTACTATATCCATCTAGAGGTTTAGGCCAAACAACTGCAAATAAACTGAAGGAATTAATGGATCAAAAGAGTAATAATTACTCACCATTGGAAACAATAAGAAAAATTGCTGAGAATAAGATTTCATTCAATGCAAATGTTAAAATACGAAATGTAATTGCAGAATTTATCACGATGATTGATTCTTGTAGGGCTCTATTCAATTTAAGTGAACCTTTGGAAAATATTTTGAAAAAAATATTCAACTCTTTATACCAAAAATCAGGTTTGGAAAAAAAATATCTATTTCAAGATGATAAAACAGAAAACATTTCATCGAAAAAATCACAATATGATATCGATGGTGTTGAACCTAATTATGATAATCCAAGACATAAAAATGTAGACATTCTGAAAAAGTATTTCTTGGATACGAAGCAAATTGAAGAATTACCAGTAGATGAAGATATTTTCCCAATAGATCCAAATAACAGCAAAAAAACTTCAGAAAATTTATTAAATAATTTCTCTGTTAAGGAATATATGAGGTTATTTTTCATTTCATTATCATTATATACTTCCTCTGATAAGGATGATGACAGCAATAGTCAAATAGATAGTAAGGGTCAAGTCACTATTTCAACAATTCATGGTGCAAAGGGTCTTGAATGGCCAGTTGTCTTCATTCCTGGTTGTGTAGAAGGTATTATTCCAAGTATTTTTACTAAAGATGAAGAAGATATCGATGATGAAGATGATGATGATGATGACAACAGTGACAATAATAACGAGGCGAATGGCATGGTGAAAGAAGCAAATGAATCTAAGAAAAGGCCTAAGAAAAATCTTGAATCTATCATTGATGAAGAACGTAGAATGTTTTTCGTTGCTCAAACTCGTGCTAAATTCCTTTTGTACCTTTCCTCCTTTGAGGATTCTGATGGCAAAATAAATAGTAGCGGCCCTAGTAGATTCTTAACTGACGACCTATTATCAACGACAACAAATAATCAAAAATTATTTAACGATGTAAGAACTATCAAATCATTTTACGCCACAATGAATAAACCTATACCGCTTGAAAACAGTGCCACTTTTTCTTTGAAAACGTTAGTGGACGATTACTCAAAATTTATAGATGAAAGGCGTGAAAAAATGGTTTGGTCTGGTAAACCTGTAGTAAACCTTGCCAGCATGAATTTGACTAGAAATATTTACACAAATAGTTTATCACTGATGTCTAATTTTACAACTGCTGCTGAACAATTAACTATTCAAAGTAATAACACTTCTCCAAAAAAGCGGTATGCACCTGCATATTCGTCAAAAAGGAAAGCATTAAACTCAAATATTCAGCTAAGTCCTGTTAGACAATTTGCTCCAAAAATAAATATGAAAAATTCCCCACTACCACCAGTGAAAACATATGCTCCATCAAGTAGTCGTCCCGTTTTATCACCTATTAAAAAATCCTTATTTTCGAAGATGAAGAATGTTCCAGTTAATTTAAGGAAAAGTAATCACAAATCGCCTAAGAATAAAACAGATCAGAATAACAACATATCTACGGTCAAAAATGAAAATTCCTTACAATCACCATTCTTTCTCAAAAAGTCATCAAGTAGCTCTACAAGTTTTGAGCAATCAGACACTGATTATGATTTACCATTGTCAACATATAATAATCGCAGTCGTCATTCATCGATTAAACATAAGCCAATGAAACTGGAGGAAACCACAGCAGCAGAAATTTTACATGATCCTAATGATTTGACCATTGATAATAGACCGATTATTACCAGTGCAAGAACGTTAGTTAAAGCGATAAATAATGCACAAAAAAAGGCGAATGATATTAGAAGTGCAAATTCTAGCGACTCCTCAAAACTTTCCAAGAGAAAAAATGCAAATTCAAGTGGAAAATCAATGAAATCAAAACTAAAGACAGAGACTTCTATCAGCCAGTTTGACATTTTTTCACAGCTGAGTAGGGCAAAGAAAAAGGCAAAAGCAAATAGTGGTGAAATCATTATAATTGATGACTAGTTTGGCTTTATCGAATACTAAAAAATCTTTGAACTCAGATGAATTTATTAATTCTTTTGATAAGTCAACAAAAAAAAATAAAAACGAAAAGTAATTCAAGTAATATTATTCATATAATACGCATTTTCCAAAAATTGGATTAAATTCATTCATTCTTTCTTTCTTTTATAAACTGTATATATATATATGTATGTATGTTTATTTCTCAAATTTATTAAAAATTGTATGAAAATTGTTAAGAAGTTCATAATCTAATCAGGATTTTCTTCTTATATAAAAAGATGGAAACACCTGCAATAAATAAAGAATATGCTAAAAGTGTCAATAATGCAATTGGTGTTGGACAGTCAAGAGTATTCATAGACATGTTAATCAAACCAGTACTAACATTCGCTAACAAAAACAATACTAAACCATTGGAGTTCATTGCCTCCAAGCTTAAAGATGTCTCTAATTTAGAATTAACATCTCTGACAATTTTATCAATGGCACAAAAGATTGTTAAGAAGCCAAGATTGAATGTAACAATCCATAAAGTATATGGCAAATTAGCAAATCTTCTTGATATGGTATGTGGATGTAATTCTATGACCAAGTAAGTAATGAAAAATAAGAATATAAATGAAATGCCGAGACCTGTTAATGATGTTACGGTAGTTAGTCTATCCCATCTTGAAGCAGTTTTCCTATTAATAGTAACTAAAGATCTTTTGTAAAGATTATTTTTAGTAGGAACGTTACCTAAAACATAAAGACCGGTACTTTGACCAGACAAAAACATGACACAATAACCAACAAATGAAAAAATACCTTCTCTGTTAGCATTGAAAAAAGTGTCCCTTTCAGATAAAATTAAATAAGTTATTAAGTTATCATCCTTCACTAAGAACCATTCATATACACAAACCATTGTCAGGCCGATGATAAATCTTGGAATATATTCTGTGATTGGATCAATGAAAACTAAAACGATTGGTAATAAAGAAAGAGTAATGAAAAAATTCCAATGAACACCATACTCAGTGACATGTTCTTGATATTCTAAATTCTTCACAAAATATAATCTCAATAAACCTAAGATCAATAATGTATGACAAGATTTTAACGAGTTCAAAAGTCTTCTAAAAAATGGTGGTTTCCTTTTATCTTTCAAGAGTGATCTTGCAGAGACTAATCCGTTACTAAATACAAATGAGCCAACACCAATATCCATTAGTGAAGTCCCCCATGTTTCAACTTTAGCAAACCTACGTGGAAAAATAGGAAAGTCTACAGCAAGAATCGCCAAACAAGTAAGTATCAACATAAACGATCTATAAGCAGTAATGAATGGCTTCTTTATTAACTTGAATTCTTTATGATCATCTTTCTTGTAGTGATGTTTTTCCAATGGCTTCACGATTCTTGGTTTGATATTTAATATTTTGAAATAAATGTAACTGACGACGATTGGTAATAATATCATAGAAATGAGTAAACCTATATTGTCTGCATATAGGGTCATGGCCAAAAGCAATGCTACCCAAGTCAATGAGAAATCTAACCAAATGGACACACTACCGTTATTGGAGATTTGGCCTAATAAATTAAGACAAATGTAAGCGAATGCAGCGACTGAAGTAACATTGTTAATTTCAGCAATGGTGCCACCTTGTAGCCCAGTAACAAACTGTTCCTTTCTCTCCTTCAAAGTCGACATCAGCAGAAACTAGTAGATGCGTTGTATAATTGTAGGCTATGTGTTTAAATAGTAAACAAACAGATTTCGAACTTTTCAGTTCTGAAAAAAAAAAAAAAATATTAAAAAAAAATTGAATGCGATGCTTTTTCAACGTGTAATGCAAGAAATGTTAATATGAATGCTAATGGCGGCCATTAGATATTAGAACTGGATCTGGGATCATAAACCATATGTTATCTGTGTTAGTTTTATTTCGTCATTATTCTGGCTAGTCTTCTCTTCAACCAGCGCCCTGCTACTTTCTTGTGAAGTACTATTGTTATCGGCGTTGATGTTATTATTATCTTGTGACGCCGACATTAACGTTCCCCAACTCGTTGTCCTTTCTAACGGAGCTTTTTGCCATGGTTCCCTCTTGAGTGGCTTTGTTTTAACTGCTACATTGTCATTAATGTTTGTAACAACGTCGGCATTTATATTTAGACCATACTCAATCAAATTTGAAGTTGTCTTCGTCAAGTTAGGCACAGTACTATTCAAGTTTAGATCGATTGTTGATTTATTGATCAATCTCCTTCTTTTAACCTGTTTGTTCGCCGTGCTATCGTCGTGATTTGATTTCATTGGCGAAGAATTGGCGGTTTTACTCTTTATTGGATAACTGTAGCTTCTACTAACATCATTATTTGATGTAGTTTTAATACTATTTATAATCTCTTTTTGACGTTCAGATAAAGTAGTGGGCTTTTGTGGTGATAATGATTTTCTTGCCCTTATATTAAACAAGTCACTGGCATCTGGCTTAGACACTCTTTTAAAATGTGGCCTTTTTGTTAATTCTCTTAATGAATCATCATTTTCTGTGTGCTTTTCTGAGTTAGGTACAGAACTATACACTACTTTATAAGTTAATGCAGATTCCGTATTTTTTGAAAATATAATACACCATCTAGTATCATTTATTTTAACTTGCTCTAGTATCTTTCCATGAGGTTTGTTTTTATCGTATTTATTGACAGAGGAAGTCATTTTAAACAACTCAAATATAAATGCCGGTGTCACTACTGGTATTGAGTGTTTCATTTTTATAAATTCAAGTTTTTTCTTCAATGAATTTTTAAGTAAGAACATTTGTTCGTTGTTTGTGTTGTTACTTTCCGATTCATCACTGTGCATAGATTCCCAATTAAGTTTGAAAAGATCGTTGTATTCATTTTCCCACAAATGTGCTGTTTTCTTAGTATTTCCCAGTGAGACTAAATTCAATAATAATAAGTCTGTCTTCTTGTTTAAATACTCGTTAAATCTAAATCCATGATTGTGTAAAAGTTTGAGGATTTTTGTCAAATGCAACAGCTCCACCCCATTGAAGCCTGTAATAGAAATTGAAATTGGTTCAGTATTATTTGATACATTCGCTTTTTTCAAAGTTTCTACTGACTCAATATTAAAACGATTAGTCTTGAAAAATGGCTTGCACCAATTATCCGGAGGATTGATTAAAGTTTTATAATGCAAACATCTTTCCAGAAAAAATTCTGTCACAACCTGAACTTTAAAACGTTTAGGTATATCTGAGTTGTTTTCTAAAACATCATAGGGTATATTACTTGGTACAACGTGATAGTTACTATCATTTTCAAGTCGGTTATTCGCTGCTATTTCTTTATTAAATATAGTACCACCATTGGATACTATAACATCCTGTAAGATTGTTATATGTTTGCTGCTGAAGCTTTTATGAAGTATGAAGTTACAACCATTGAACAATGGTAACATATTTTTACCTTTGTTTTCTTTCAGTTGGAAACTAGTCTGCATTATGCTGCTATTATTGCCTGTGTGTTTAAATAAGAGCGATTCGTTTAAAGATTTAGATAAAGAGTTATTTGATAAACTCTCATTGATAACTTTCTTCCAATATTTTTCATTCTTTGATTTATCGATAGGTAAAGGTTTAACTTCATCCTTTTCATATTGTTCCCCAGGATCAGTACCTAAAGATTTATTATCATTTCGTATATTATTATCACATCGAAATTGGTTGAGTAACTCCCAGCATTGACATGAGCCAGCACCAATGGAATCATAATCGATACTTGATCTTGACGAATTTTCACTAATAATACTTTTCAAAAGATAATATGGTTCGAATTGTAAAGTGGCTCCTCTTTTCTGGCAATCTAATATCCATTTATAATGAACAACTGGTATATTATATTCAAGTGCAGCTTCAACTCTTCTAGAATTTAAAGTATCAGATATAAAAACGATTTTCATATTTGGTTTCTGTGCGGTTATATCAACAATAAAGTTATCTGTATTACATTCTCTGCAGCCATTATCCAAGCAAATTTGTTTTAGGGACTTTGATGTGATATTCTCTGTAATTGTCTCATCTTCTGCACCAGTAATTGCATTATTCTCATTAGAATTTTTTTTTTTCTTCTTAATCTGTGTATTGATTCTCCCAATGAAAATATAAAAGTTTTCAAAAGGTAAATAATTATAAATTGATCTTAACACCATCAACATTCTTTCGGTTTGTTGCTCATCGCGTTTAGACCATAATTCAAAATTTGAATGGTTCTTTAATGTAATGTCTTCACCTGCAAGCCATAACTGATACAATTCTTCTATACTGTTAGAATTCAAAATTACAATATCTGGTCTGTGTTTTATTGTGAATTTGAATTTTTCTGTATCAATATTAAAAGTATCAATAACTAGCACTTGCGTCGCTTTGATTAAATTTGTTGCTAAATCTCCACCTAACTTGAGTATTCTGCTGTTTATAGTTTTAAATTTGTATGGCCCACTAAAACCTGAAAGACAGAAAAGAATACCATCAAACGGTTTCCTCATAACTTCAGCAAAAATGTCACTATTACAATTTTTTTTTGCTTTTTTTTTTGAATCTATAACTAAGCTGATTCTGATTTTGATCTGAAAAATAAAATGGTTTCAAAATATTTACCATGACAAAATCCAAAACATTCAATTTTTGAACCATTCATTAGGGCTTACTGTCCAAAGGGAAGAGGATATAAAAGAAAGCCCTGACTAGGTCACAGACATTTTTTTCACTTTCTCAAAAAGGAAAAAAATGTCAGGAACGGCTGTGCATTTCTAACCCTTGGATTACCCAATCAAATTTCTTTCCGTTAAGGTGATGATTGGAACAGCTCCGATAAACCGAAGTATTTAAACTAAGATGATCAATATAGAAACAACTTTTTTTGCCATTGTAGAGAAAAATAAAGGAATAATAGAAAAGAAAGTGTTGACGTTGAAAAATGCCACACACTACTACGGGAAAGGATAATTTACAAATCACCTCGCAAAATATAACAAAGTATAATCCTAATAAAAATAAATTTAGAGCTGGACCTGCTTGTGATAGATGCAGACTTAAAAAGATTAAATGTGACGGAAACAAACCAAATTGTGATAATTGCCAAAAAGCTGATATTGATTGTCAGACAACATATAAATTGAAAAGGCGAGGAACAGGTAGAGGCTACACAAGAACTTTAGAAATTGAACTTAATAACTTAAAGAAATTATTACGCTTACATAATATCAAGTATGCAGATGAGGACTTTTCCGAAACAGAAATTGCAGACGTAAAACTAGAGGACGGAGAAAAAAGTCATCAGGACAATTTAAAAATCAAAAGCGTCCAACAAAATGTACTGTTTCCCATTAAGGATAATATTGAAGAAAATGTCTCGGAGAGCGTTTATGACAATGTCGCAGATAATACGTTGGACAACAAAACTAACGAAGAACGTGCCAATTTGAATGACAAGAAAATAAAAAACCTAGAATATGTCAACGATTATTCTGAATTTAGAGAGTGCACGAATTTCAGTAGTCTTCACGATTGGAATAATCTGTTGCATCTTGGTAATCAAACAGATGTATGTTGTAGAAATGATGTTTTTGAGGATTATTTTATACAAGTTCAGGGAAATTTAATGAGAGGACATCTTAATTCACTAACGTGGAAACTAAACTTAAATCCTAAGAAAAAATTCTGTCCAAATTTTCTTTTGGAAAATTATAATCTTCTACTGAGCAAAGATGAACAGATTATTCAGTTATTAGTTGGTTGTGTCGAGGATTTTTTTTGGATTCAGAATTCTTTATTACCATTTCTATACCCTGCAGCGAATTGCCGTCAAGATTTGATCAAATTCATTAAAAATTTAAATGTCAACCTCTTCTATGATAGATCTGAAGGTTCCAAACCTCAGTATGACTGTTTGTTGAACCTATTTATACTATTATACTGCATTCAATTTAAATTTGATTGTTTGGATTCGTTACAATTACACATATTGACAAATCAAGCTATCGACTCATTGGATATTTCATTACCACCTACTTCTCAGACAAAACTAGTACAACTGTTGTTAATTGCAACATATTCTAGTTTGAGTACTAACGGTTTTAGTTCAAAGGAAAAAGAATGGTATCAGAATAATACTACGATTACTTTGCATTCAATTTATAAAAAATTATCTGTGACTGGTATATTGTACCAGAATTATAACAACATTGAACAAGACTGTGTTAAAAGACAAAATTTAATAGCGTTTTGGTGTTTTGTTTTCTTGGAACATTGGTTTTCTTTCATATTCCATATGCCAAAAATTGTAAATTTGGACCAATTTCCGTTCAATATTGGTAACTTTGAATACCTGTCAAAATTGAATCAAAATTTTTTGAAACCATTTATAATTTTACTACAATTTACTATCAAGGATCTTTCTACTTTGACAATATATGAAGTACAAGAATATAGTTTAAAGAGAGATAAGTTAACATTAGAGTTAGAATCATTTAGATTGATTCTTAAAAAGTGGAGGCTCTTTTACATGATAAAAAATAACTTTACTGTTACACAACTAGATAAGCTGAAGTTTGATTTGAAGCATTTCAGTTTGTTAGACAAAGCTGATATTATTGAGATAAAATTAACATTTTTCTACTTAATTCTGACCATACTTGTTAATCAAATAAATATTAAAGGAGAAGATGAAAAAAACAGTAACCCACATACCGAAAACAACATTTCATATTTCAGAGATAATCGTGACTTCATTGAAATATCATTTGACCTTTTATCTCTGTATTATATTACTATAATGGATGGCTTGAAAAAAGATGAGAAGGCAAATTTTGAATTCAGAAGACCCTGCAATTTAGTTGTTTCGCACTTCTTACCAGTTTTAACTTACGATATTATTTTATTCTGTATCAATAATCTGATAAATTTTGCGGACAGAATACCTTTGGAATGCAAAGTAGACGATTGTTCTTTATCAAAAGTTAATGAAAAAGAAGTCATAAGCTATAATTTATTAGAACAATACTGGTCCTTTATCAAATATAAGAGGTTTCTAATAAACTGGTGTAAAGTTTGGTTCTTTACTCAAAGTTCTACCAATTCTCCCACCTATGAACATGATACGTCCTTTGGGTATCTTTTCTCAAAACAATTGTTTACTAGGATTATCACGTCCTTTCATATTGATGCAAAAGTTTTCGATGATTTCAATATATCAAATGGAAACTATTTAATAGATATCCGAAATTACTTTCATGCGATTAATAGATTTAATATATCAGGCAAAATTGTGGAAAATGGAAATAGTGTGCGCATAGCTGAAAACAAAAGCTTAGCCAGTTTGAACAAATCCAATATTGATATTATTAAGCAGCTTTTAAAGTCAAGAGACGATTTGTTTAATTTCAATACCAGTCTTACAAATGTTGAAAATAATAACAACAATTGGTTAATCAATAAAGATAGTAATGTACTTAAAGAAAATGGCAAAAGAAATATGAATGACTTTAGTGTCAGTTTGTTGAATAATAGCATCCCTTTGGAAGTATTTCATGACAATTATAAATCCAATAGTAGTACCACAAACAATGCATATAGTGAAAAACTAGCTAATAGCTCAAAAACCGACCAAGTAAATGAATATAAAAACCTACTACCATTATTTCCTGAGGAAAGTGATGATGGATACATCGAGGATGATGATGAAGATGAAGATGAATTAATCTTTGACAATAGACCATTAGAAATCAAATTCAATACAAGAAATAGAAAGAATATTCTCAAACAGTCAACTGTCAAACCAATGGCAGACTTTAAATCGAATACAAACGATAGTTTCAGAGTATCCACAGATGGTGGTAATAAAAACTATTCAAGGAATAACATGCCTAAAATAAATAACAAATTTACATGTAATATATCTAGTAAAAGAAAGTTCGACAAATTGAAAGATGGATGTAATATGGATAATGAGTACAATGATGGCGACGGTATGAACAATCTCAATCATCGGCTATTTTATAGACATCCGCAACAGTTTTCAGGCAATTTAACAAGCATCAATAGCAGTACTGTAATCAGAGCTATTTCTCCACAGTTACCTAAATCCAGTAAAATACGTGCTCCATCCAATGTTGATGATATTGCTGGTAGAACATATCACGCCGATGACAATTCAAGCACAAATCAAGATTATAGCGTCAATCAACCTCGGGAATTACTTTTGCCAAATTTTGTCCCAGTGGATGATTCGTTGAACAACACATATATAAAATCACCATTTGCATCTACATTGTATTTGCCAAGTCAAAATAGTGATCCTGTTACTACTAGTGGATATTATGGTCTGCATTCCAATGGCACAATGTGCAGCAACAATAGTAGAAGAAACACACATAATGAGGAAAATAATAGTATGTCATCGCGGCTGATAAACAACAAACGCGGAAAATAGAGCATGGTTCTAGAGAATCCGGACATCCTGGAAAAATTGCTTTTGTCCGTTTTGGAGCTTGTCAAATGTGGCAGAGGACAAACGGCACAAAATAAAAACTTTTTCTTTATTGGAACGGGAAATGAATGACCCTCTGCGGTGTTTTTTGCCATTAATGGACACTCGCTATAAAATTCTCTTTTAATCAATTAGTCACAAATCGCTAAATTTATCACTTAACGATCACGTATAAAAAGGCGATTTTTTCGAAGTTATTTTTTATCATTTCCATTAAGTACAGTTAATAACGAATCAACTTTGTTGTTTATTACAGCTTTTCCAAGTGTCACAAAAAAGGCTTCATAACCGTCATTTTAAATTTTAAAATCGTTTTTTATAGAAAATATGTCAACTAGCAATATTCGTCATTTAGTTTCAATCAAGGATTTAACAGATGAAGAGTTTCAAATCTTAGTCGACAGAGCGGAATATTTCAAGAAATTATTCAAAAGTGGTGAAACTTCCAAATTTCAAGAAAACCACTTGAAGTTATTGGGAAGAACTGTTGCCCTTTTATTTACCAAAAGATCAACTAGAACCAGAATTTCAAGTGAAGGTGCTGCCACATTTTTTGGTGCCCAACCAATGTTTTTGGGTAAAGATGATATTCAATTAGGTGTTAATGAGTCGTTTTATGATACCACTAGAGTGGTCTCTTCTATGGTTTCATGTATATTTGCTCGTGTTAATAAACATGAAGATATTCAATTGCTTTGTAAGCATTCTTCAGTGCCAATTATTAACTCATTATGTGATACATACCATCCTTTACAAGCTATTTGTGATATGTTAACCGTCAAAGAACATTTAAATTATACAGAAAATAAATTAAAAGTTACTTGGATCGGTGATGCTAATAATGTTATTAATGACATGTCAATTGCTTGCTTGAAATTAGGTATGGATGTTGCCATTGCTACTCCAGAAGGAATTGAAATAGAAAAGGGAATTGTAGATGCTGCTGAAGAAATCACAAAGAGAAATGGTACCAAGATTGAATATACTCATGATGCTAAAGCTGCATCTAAAGGTGCTCATATACTTGTAACTGATACTTTTGTCTCTATGGGAGAAGAATTCGCCAAGGTTTCTAAATTGAAACAATTTGAAGGTTTCCAAATTAATCAAGAATTAGCCGATTTAGCTGATCCAAATTTCAAATTTATGCATTGTTTACCTAGACATCAAGAAGAGGTATCTGATGATGTGTTTTATGGTGAACATTCAATTGTTTTTGATGAAGCTGAAAATAGACTATACGCTGCTATGGCTGCCATTGACGTTTTTGTTAATAACAAAGGTAACTTTCAAAATTTGAAATAAGAATACACTAGAACCTTTTCATATTCGACGATTTTTTATTAATCCTATGCTCAACCATTTATTGTTATTGCTATTTTCATGATAAGATAATTTGTTCTATCTTCACGATAAATGTTAGCATGGATTGTAAGTCATTGTAATAATTGTTTGGCCTTCTATTTGGAATTCGAATTGAGGAAGGATAGAAAGCCGAAAAGCAAAGTGACTATTTGCACAATATAGATTTAGATAGATACTACCTTCAAAATGATGATTTTTTTTGTTTGGACTTAACATAAACGCTCTTTTGCATCTAACATTAATGTTATGAGTACCATAAATATTGTTACGTATGGGTATATAGTACTGCACTAGTAAAGTGAGATGTATTTATTTCTATAAATGGATATATACTTCACCTTCATGTTCTTTTGAATTCTTAAAGTCAATTGAGTTATAATTGTATTCAGCGTTATTATCAATAACGCGTTCCAATAAAGTATTTGAGTAAAACGGTTTCGTTTGTTCCTCCAATATACCAATAGTAATATGAGGAATTTTATTAGCACACTGGAATCCTTCGACGATACCACTGTCGGCTTCGATAAAAAAGGTTCCGTCATCTTTCTCTAGAAATTCAACCATAATGGAGACGATTTTTGCATCCCACACTAGTTTCACCAATTTAAATTTAATGGTTTCACCTGTTTTGAGTTCTTTCGGAATATCCTTAATATCATCCTTTTTGTAAATGTCTACAACTTCTTGATAATGTGAAATATATTTATTCCAAATTGCCTTTTCCTTTTTACTACCTTTTTTGAACTGATTGATATGACATAATGTAACATGGAACTCTTCTTGAAATTTATTATTAACAAATAAAGATCTGATTTGATTCATTGAAGTAGCATCTATCTTACCCAGATTCTGCATAAGTAATGTGTCTATCGCCGTTCTCATTTCTTTTACCGAAACCATTAATTCGAAATACACTGGACTGATTTCCTTTGGTTTCTTTGATTTTTTCTTTTGATTTGCTTTACCATCTTTTGGTTTAGTTTTCTTGCTATTAAGGTTGCTATCTTGAATATCTTTTGTCTGCGATGTGACAACTGGTAACTTGAAAGATAGAGCTTTATCAAAGGCCTTTTGAATATCATTTTCATCAACTGGCTCAGGAATCAAAACTGGATATTTACCACGAATATCATTGATAATCTTTTTAGTATTGCTTAAACTGCAATCTTCATCTGCAGTAAAATCCAATTCAATAACCATATCAAACAAATCGTCAGGTGATTTGGTTAGATTTATTGGTTGATACCTTTTCCAAAATCCACTTAAGATACCCATTGTTTTTCTATCACCGAGTTTAGTTAATTTGATGGTTTGATGGTTGTCACCTCGTTCCAAAATTCTTTGCTTTGTAATGTCTTTAATCAAGTCTAGTTTATCATATGGAGCAAAGGAAATTGCAATAATTTGAATATTAGTTGTATATGGCATATAATGTTCTTTATATTTTTTAACCCAATCAAATAGCATTTCACGTTCTCTAAATTGATGATTATTTCTGTCAACAAACACACATTTGATATGAGACTTAGCCAATAATTCTAATGATTGTTTAATTAATAAAGATTTATCATTTTTGCCATAAATATTATCATTTTGAATATGGCCCCAACTATCTGGGAAAAGATTATTTAAAGTCATGGCAACAGTTGTCTTACCGCAGCCAATAACAGATATGGGGAATATTAAAAATTTAGTATTTTCATCAACTTTATTCAAGCCTTCTAAATGTTGTAATTCAAGTTCTTGCATTTTTTTACTATTTGAAATTTCTAAACCAGTCATACCTAATGAACTGAGAAATTTATTTCTTAGTTCGATGATACCAAAACCTAAGAGGTATTGTTCGCATAATTTTGAGTCATTTTCTAAGATTGGAATAACAAAATCTAAATATTTATTAGTGATGAAGCTATGCTTTTTGAATTTAAATGTTCGTGATTTATCTTCAATATATTTTCTAGTGACCTCTCTCCATTGTCTATACATTAGATATGGTTCTTCAAATTTATACTTGAAAAAGAAAGTACTATTATTTTCATCTTTTAAATGACACCGAATAACAAATCCTTCGACGTCATCACCATTATATGAGCCGATTTCTTTACAATCATCTAAAAATTCATTTAATTCATTAATTGAATTCTTGATGACAAAATCAATTGGTTTAAAACCATATTTGTGTGCGAATTCATCAATTTCAGCAAACGGTAATGTATTAAATTCTGGTGTGTTCTTATTGAGACCATGTAAGTACAGTCCACGTGAGTCATTCTTATATTCTAAAACATGTTCTTCGAATAGATCATCGCAATATTCAGCAACAGCAGTTAAATTTTTATCAAATAGTTCTGAACCTAAGTCCCTTGGGTTAATATTCATCTTATTTAATTGCTCCAACAAGAATTTTTCACCAGCTTCTGCATGGTTTCTGTTGACATCATCTCTAGGACCTGTAGAATGTTTCGAACAAACCACTAGAGAACCGTCTTGCAAACCGGCAATAAAGATAATACAGCCATTCGCCTTCACTGTAACTTCATACGGACCCTTGCTGTTCTCTGTAATCCATTTCATTTTAGTACAAGCCACTTCATCAATATTGAAAAATTTATCGTAACCTCTCGCCACTATTCTTGGATTTTCCGCGTCTTGGGTTATAAACAGTCCACGAGCTTGCGAGGGTAGCTTGATGTTAGGTTTACCGTAGTCCCATTCTTTGAATTTCCAACTATCGATTTTATCTGGGTGATGAGCTAGTTGGCATTCGAGTCTGTAAGCCCGGCCTTTATTTTTCAGCGTTTCAGCCTCCAGCAACTTTTCGTGCAGCTCTTTAACAGTGGTCATCGTGAAAACTAGTAAGAATTGGCTCTAATTGTGGCAAACTTCTGGTATTACTTCAGTTTAAGATTGCCGCCGAAAGTTTTTGGTTTGTTATTTAAATTTTCCAATATTTTTTTTTTCATTCAAAGATCTCGAAAATTTGAGATTTGAAATCTGAAATTTGAACTTTTCATACCTTTAAATTAAAGACTACGAACCCTCTACTTTAAAAACTGCCGCAGTTAGCACACTCGTACTCACCAAGGAGATGTACAGAGGGAATATAGATATAGACGAGGCGGATTGTATTGTCTGGACACAGGGTTTGCAGAAATCGAACCAACTGATCCTGCAAGTAAACAGTTCCTTGGGTAAATTATCACAAACATCAGCACAATCCAGCCAGCTATTTGGTCCCATTTTGAACAGAAACAACATGCTCGTTACTTTGCAAAGAAATATTGAAAGTACCTTGAATTCAGTGGCATCGGTGAAAGACTTGGCCAATGAAGCAGCAAAATATGAACTAATTTTAGGGAAATCAATTGAAGAAGTTGGTCTAAAACCATATACACAACTTATGCATAAAGTAGATGATATGTTAGACGATATCAAATCTGGTAACGAAGGCAACGACGAGTTTATAGGTATAATGAATCATCTAAGCAAATTGATTACAAACAGTGAATTAGAGTTGAAAAGATATTTCATTGCAAGTATCAACACAATAAACGATTTCGATCCAATGATTAACATGGAGAAACAAATTGCATTCCCGTATTATGAGGACTCACAAATTAGTGAAATGGTTTGGATTTTAGACTATTTTTATAACAATAGTGATGGCAATATTATTGAAACGGTTTTAATCAAACTAAGGACTGAAAAGATTGTAAGATCTTTAAGTTATCTTGAACCATTTGTGAAACAAATTACAAGTGCGAAAAATGCCCCTTATAAGAAGGGCAGTAATGGTATTTTAAATTACACAGATGCCTTAATGGGGTTTATTGCCAATGAAAATAGTCTAATTGATGATCTGTATTCACAATATACTTCATTGAAACCTGCCATTGTTGGCTCTATCTTAATACCTATCTTAAACACATACGCTAAATTGATTCAATCAAATGTTGTCGTGGTGAAGAGTAATATGGAAAATATTGGGCTCTACAGTTTTGAAATGGTCGAATCAATACAAAGAATAATAAGAGCTTTAAATTTTGATAAAAATTTACAAACAATTAATTCAATTAAATCAGCATTAGAAAATGTAACTGAGATAACGAGACTATTATTTCAAGATACCATAAGGAGCATAGAAGAAAAAGTTAACACTTTGAAAAATATACCAAGTGATAACGGTGTTTGTGAACCCACCATTGATACAGTATCAAAACTAAGGAAACTTAGTGAATATAGACAAGGTTGTTTAAATGCAATGAATAATATGACAAGAGATGAATGGATGAGTAAAACAACTATTTCTGATAAAGATTCATCATTTTCATCTAATTCAATAAGTGAAAACTCATCAAATACTTTATTACTATCTTGCTTTTATTGTGATTGTTTTGATATCTTAGCGGTTTCATTAGAGCATAGAGCACAAAAAATATTGTTTGAAGTTGAACATAATCCACCCGCTACTAAATCCACTTCCAACGTTGTCAAACAACGTATTGCGTTCTTCATATTAAACAATATAACTTTGATTGAGGAGATATCTGAAAGATCAGAAATTATAACTATACTCGGTATAGAAGGTAAGAAAAGGTTAGAAAAATTGAAAAAAAAATATATTGGCTATATGGTTCAAAGTTGGAGACAGTTAACTTCTATCTTAATGGATTCTGTTCATATTGATTCTACCGGTAAGAAATCATCAAAGGATAAAGAACAAATCAAAGAGAAGTTTAAGAAATTTAATGATGGGTTTGAAGATTTAGTCACTAAAACTAAACAATATAGATTAACTAACCCCAATTTGAAGAGAACTTTATTAGCAGAAATTTTAGCGTTAATAATGCCCATGTATGAAAGATTTTATGGTAGATATAAAGAACTTTTCAAAAATCCAAGAAAGCATATTAAATATACACCAGGTGAATTGACTAATGTAATTAATCAATTAGTCAAGTAATTTAATATACGTATACAAAAAATTTAAAGATAATATTAATAATCTTTCGATTGTCACAAAGTTGTGAAGTATGAAGGAACGGGTAGTTGTAAATAGTGTAAAAACTCCATAACAACATAAAGAATAACATCTTTGGTTGCCAGTTCACTACACAGATTGAAAAACATGAGAACAGAGTAAAAAATATAATATATATTCTATAAAAGACCAGAAGAAAAGACAATTTTCTTTTACTTAAAATAGCGATAGTTAAGCTAAATTATTATCAATATTTCTTGTCACCTTTTCATTTATGAGTGAATTTATCACATTAGAATTGTCATCTTGTTCTATATGAGACTTTTTAATTGACGATGAAGATTGTGGAGAATTAGATCTTTTTGCAACGTCAAATTTAATAATATTGCTATTATTTGAAGATGATAAAATATCAGGTGTATTTAATTGTAATGCATGCCAACCTATTGATGTCCTGTCATATAGTGCTGTAATGTCTACCGATGATTCTAATGGATTAGGTGGATTCAAATAATCAGTAATTGAATCTTCTGATTGCAAAAATAAATCATTCAAGCTCTTATTCCTGTTATTATCAATAATTGTTGTCTCCTCATTTTCCAATAAGTTCGGCATAGCAGTTAATTCTTTATCGAGGGCAATAGTATTTTTATCGAAAGAAGAACGTGCCGAGAAACTAGCTATACTTGATCCTAAATGATTATCATCGCTATTATTATGTTGGTTTTTTACCATATTTTCATTTTCAACAACTTCATCAGTGTCATTATTTTCACTCTCACTTAACATTTGGTTCAAATCATTAAAAAATAAATTATCTGTTCTTGTTGTGGAAGGTAAATTATCTTGAATACTATTTCTTCTGCTAAAATGAGGTGGTACATTATTAGAATTCAATGGTTTCAATCTTGGTGAATAAGAATTAGCTACCGCAGCGGGTAAATTTTGCGAAATAGAGTTTTGGAAAGAGAATGATGATGCAATATCATTTGGATCATTTTCCTGATCACTTGCAATAAATGAATTTTCTAATTCATTATCGATTGTACTATCAAATTCTTTTCTTAACAGTAAAGAGTCCTGTGATTTATTAATTGTAATTTTGGGTACTCTTGAGATGTTATTATTATTGTTATTATTATTATTATTATTATTATTGGTAAAGGATTTAGTGGTCTTAATATTAAATTTATCTAAATTGTTTAATTTTGTGTAAGTTGTATGATCAATTCCATCAGAATTTAATACAAAATTATAACTTGGTGGGTTCTTAGGTAATACAATGGATGATTGATTATTAGTAGTTATTCCATTTAATGCGCTACTATTTGAACTAAAGGAAATGATATCATCATTAAGATTGTAATTAACATTATCTTGTTCTTCCCTTAAGACTTCATCAAAAGAAGGTAAGTTAATTGGTGGAATATCATCTAAACTTTTCAAGGATGAAATATCATTTAACATAAAATTATTTCTAAGAACTGGAGATGAAATTGGTGATAATGGTATAGCTTGTGGTGATGCTAATTCTCTTTGTAAACTTTCGGGTTGATATAAATTAGTTAATAATTTTGGTGATGTGAAAATTGGAGTTGATTTATCATTATTGTTAGTACTATTGTTAGTACTATTATTAGTAGTTTTAGAAGTAGTATTATTATCATTACTATCATTATAATTATCAATAGTATTGAGATTATCAATTGTAATTGGTATTTTAGTGGGTCTTGGTAATGGTGATTTTAATGGACCATTTAAATTAATATCTAAAGGCTTCACTTCTGGAGATACCAATGGAGACAGGATTACTTCTTTTGGGAAGAAAAAATTTGAATTATGGTATAAATTGATATTATCATGGAGTATTGGTGTATTGATACTATTATTACTATTACTATCGTTACTACTATTATTATTCTTATTATTATTTGTACTATTAAAAAATAAATGCGAATCATAACTTGGTAATAAAGTATTAGCATGAGAACATAATTTGTTCAAGACATGAATGGGAGAATCAATAGAAATTTCATAATGTTTTCTTTTACCATCTACCATTTTAGATAATCTTAAACAAATTTTAATCCAATGATTTGATTTAATGTTATCATAAGCGGTATCTGGATGTAAATTTTGTTGATTATTGAATCTATTTGGTATAAACACTTGAAATTCAAAATTTTTATTAATTAAATAACCATTTTCTTCCAATAAATTACCTAAATATTTTGCCTTAATTGATTTATTATTATTGTTAAAATTTTTATCAATTAATGGACCATTTAATTCAGCTAAAAGGAATTTCTTAGTTGGTTCCATTCTATGAACTTTCCTTTTTTTGCAAAAATATTCCATTGATTCAGTAACATAAACTCTTAATCTGTGTAAAATAACTTTATCTAATGGTAAAAAAGTGAATTGAATTGGTAAGAAAGCATCTAATATGATATCTTTTGATGCAATTAAAATATCATATTTTAATTCATTTTCCCAATTTCTTGAAATAACAATTGGTTCAGTTTCTTCAACAGAATTATCATTTTGTGTTCTAATAAGTGTAATTGGTAATCTTGCATTTAAACTTGATTTAAAAGTTCCGAATCTTTCAATTGTAGCTAATAAATAATATTCTACAAATCCATAATCTGCTTTAATTGATTCAGGAGAATTTTGTGGAATTAATTGTTCAAAAGTATAAATATAATCACCAGGTTCGAAAATGAATGATTCATTTATGTGATGATTAATATTCTTATTAATAATATTATCATCATTTAAACCGAACAAATCATTAAAAATTGATTCAGGGTTGATGTTAGGGTTGATGTTAGGGTTTGTCTGGTTATTCACAATTTTAGGGGTAGTAGGGTTAATAGTAGAAGTATTTGCATTAGAATTAGGGTTGACATTATTACTAATATTATTAGTTAATTTCATAGTATTGGTGTTTCTTCTAAATAAACTGAAAGGTGATAAAGATCTATTTGATCTTGTTGATTTATTTGAAATATTTGAAGATACTGAATTGGTTCTATGTCTAGTTAGTTTGATTTCAATACTGCCGTTGTTGTTGTTGTTATTATTACTTTGTTGAATATTATTATTATTATTATTATTATTATTGGGATTGGAGTGAATATTATTATTTGAAATTGGATCATTTGAAAATAAATTTGATGATGGTGAAGAGTTAATATTATGATGATTTGTAGAAACAGAATTTAGTAATGGCCTGAAAGTGGAAGCGCCACTATTTTGTAATAAATATTTTAATCGATTATTATTATTATTAATATTAAATTTATTTTTATTTTTAGATTTAGATTTATCCCTATCGAAATTATAAAATGGCCAAACGTGATTAACAATATTGTTAATTTCCATATATTCATTTTTTTTAATTGGAATACCTTCTGGCCATTCAGTTCTTGAATAACCTTTAAAATTTAATGAAATTGATTTTAATTTTGTCGGTTTTAGGATTCTAATAATCAAAGAACCTCTTAAAATTGAATCTTGATTTGTTCCCTTATTACGTTTATTATTATTGTTATTATTATCATTTCTATTATTTGAGTCGAAACCTCTTAAGAAGACTACCGGTTCTACTAATTTGATAAAAACTTGAATTGACGATGAATGAGTAAGTGGTTTAGTGTCTGAGTCCACATTTATATCCTTTTCTGGAGGAAATACTGGAGATAAGACAGTATATAAATGATCTTGATCTTTCATCGGTGGTTGAATCAAACAAAAAGGGATGTATATGGAGTTGGCAATGATATGGCAAACCCAAAAAAAAATAGAAAAGATGGTATGGATAAGATTTCAAAGTAGAAGCAAAGCCAAAAGGGTGGATAGAGTGCGGTATAGTTCAGAACATAGAACAGCCTGTGGGTGGTAGCAACGAAGTGCGCTTCGAGTGGAAGTGCAGCGTGGAATGGAGGAAAAGAGTGGTTTCTGTGTGGATTAAAGTTAAAATTCAGCCCAAAGCCAGAGTGGAAAATTAATTTTTCGAGGAAAACGGGAGAAAACGGCGGTTTCGGGTTTGTGCGGGGGTTTCTGAGGGGGGGAGAGCGTGCCTTGCGGTTTGCACTGCGTTACACAAGAGTGCACTGTGCTGTACCATGGCTCTGGGTATGGCATGGCCATGGAACGAGCATGAGCACGCTGGACGCCATCAGAAAGGACGGCGAGCGGTTGCGCAGACTGAAACACTTCGGGCGCAGCGTCGTCGGGGCCACACACACCGCAGTGCAGGACAGACACAGGAACTCATCGACTTTGGCAGTGACACTGCAAGCGTTGCACAGCGCACCACGGTGCCACCACAGCGACGTGTCGCTGCGCACACTGAACGAACACTTCCGTGGGTACACCACAGACACAGAGGGACCCTTCGTCGAAGTGGGGCCGCCTGCAGAGGAAACCGCCCCCAGAGAGGAAGGTGACCAGAACACAGTGGTGGTGTACGCAGTATGCAGCGACCCACAGCGGGCAGCAGAGGTGCACCGCGGGTTCCTGCAGCGCAGGGACCAACAGCCACCCGCAGAGGCTGCGTACAGCGTCGTGGATGTGTCGCCGTGTCTGCCCACAGAAGTATACGACGTGTGGCTGGACAGGGAACACACCTTGTGCCCACAGATCGCAGACCTGCTGGAAACACACCGAGCAGCCACTAGCAACGATACCATCGTGATAGACTAGCAATACCATCAGCTAGACCGACATAACTTGATCAAGCATCTATACTAGGTTATACCATACTATATTATATTATACTATATACACTTTTTTTCATTCTTTATTCCAACCACCAACTGCCAAAGCGGCTATGTTCAAACACAGAAAGAAACACCACAACGTTGTCACGCTCGCCAACAACAACGGCGACACACACGGCAACCTCCAACCCAACGACAAAGCCCTACAGGATTCACTCATTGCCGCCCAACTAATCTTTCAAAAACATAATAACAACAACTCTGAAAGCTCTAATTGGCTAGACACCTCTAGAGATAATTCCAATAACAGAAACAACTCCAATGTCAGTGTCAACACTGACTTGGATCATTTTTCGAAAAATAAAAGGAAGATTATACAACCAACTGCTATTCCTTTAAGGAAAAGTAGGTCAACTTCACCGAATAATTTCAATACTGGTAGTTTCAATCAAATTAGTATTAACAATAGCAATAATAATTCAGATTATTTAGATGATGAAGATTCAATTAAGACAAAATTTATTAAAAATAGTAGCTTAAATAACAATACTACTGCTATCAATACTAATAATAGTCATAATAGTAATAAAAAACTTGATAACGCTCATATTGCCGCAGCTTTAGCACAAAATCATATCAGTAGTTCGAACAGTAACAACACTAGTAACAATTATATTAATAATAGTACTAATTCAAGAAATAACAGCAACAGAAATAATAGTAATGACATTAATGATTGGAATAAAGAAAGGAAAAAAACTGTCAAGAGTCCAATTAACAAGAAATTTAATTTAAATAATAAATCAACAAATAAAATTACTACTACTACAACTACTACTAATAATAATAATAAAAATAATAATGCTAATAATAGTACTAATAATAATACTAATAATAATACTAATAATAATACTAAACCTAAACCAATAGATCAAATTGATCTAAATTTTGATATTATAAATGATCCAAGTTTCGATTCGAAAAAATTAATGATTAATAATACTAATACTAATACTAATACTATTACTACTACTAATAATAATAATAATAATAGCAATATTATAACTAATAGTACTACTGGTAATAATAATACTAAATATTCAAATAATACTATAACTAAATCAAATAGCCTCAAAAGGAAAAATATAAAGACTATAACAACAACAAAAACAACAGTAATGAATAATCATATTTCAAAGAAGGACTGCAATAATGACGATAATAATAAAAAATTTCCAAAGATCGAAACTATGGAAAATAAATCAAATACCATACCGAAACAAAATAATAAAATTGGTAATTTAATTAATTATAGTAATTTAAACCCAAACTTACAAAACTTTCATAGAATACCACCACCAATTAATACTATAAAATTACCAGTGGTTCCACAAATTATTTTAACTCCTTCAAAGGATTCATTAAATTCAGATTCTGATTTAGCAAGTAATTATTCCTGGAATGATATTACTCAAAGTAATAGTGAATTTGATGACGAGGATGATGACGATGAAGAAGAAGAAGAAGAAGAAGAAGAAGAAGAAGAAGAAGAAGAAGAAGATAGCAATGATGATGATGATGATGAATTTTATTCAGACGATGATGACGAATCTTCCTCTGATACTGAACAAAGCGATGATAATAATAATGAATACTTGGATTACGAAAAATACATAAACAATTCAAATAACTCAAATAATCAATCATTCACTTTGCATGAAGTAAATACCACATCACAAACCAAACGTATAGACTTATCATCAAATAAAAATGAAAAAAATTTATATCAAAATAATGATTCATTCGAGAATAATCCACTTTCAGAAAAGAGCCATAGTGATAACGATAGTACAACTTTCTCATCGGATTTTGACTCAGATTTTTTTCTAAATGATAATGATTTAATAATAGATAATAATAACATCAATAATTACAACTTAATCAATAATACTCAGAAAAAATCTAAGAGCAAAACCGCTAGAGTGAAAAAATTAGGTAACATTTTCAAATATTCTAAAAAGACTAGAAGGAAAAATAAACCTTTGCAATTTTCAAATTCTGGCGTCACTGACAATCAAAATAACAATAATGATATAAATACTCATAATATCAATACTCCTAATAACATAGATAAGATTAATAAAAATATTCATACTATTGATAGTAACAATAGTAATAACAACAACAATAATAATGACATTTCAATAAAAGACCCCCCAGTTAAATTAATGGAAACAATGAGATATAATACCAAGAAATCATTTAACGAGGATAAACCATGGAAAAAACATCGTGACGTTAAATTTATTGATGAACATGATAGAAAACGTTATGAAGGTGTATGGATAAGTAATAGATTTGCATATTTAAATTTATTACATTGGTGGCCCAACGATGATAATAATAATAATGATAATGTTTTAGACAATAACATTGGACATGATGACATTTCAAATGAAAAAAATGATAACCAGATTGAAAATATTGATAATACCGATCAGAGACAAAATTCGGATTATTTAATAAAATCAAGCAAAGTAGTGGATTTACCAAAGGATGGATTAATCTTGAATATAATTGTAAAATCTATTTGGGAAAGATCAAATTTACCTAATGAATTATTAATTAAAGTTTATAACTTAGTAGATACAAGACAAGATGGTGCTTTAGATAGAAAATCATTTATCGTTGGTATGTGGTTCATTGATCAATGTTTATACGGTAGGAAATTACCTGATGAAGTACCTGAAAAAGTCTGGGATAGTGTTGATAGATATACCATGAACGTTATCGAGTCAAAGGCTGAAGATGAATCATATCAAACAAAGAGAGGTAGAAGGAAATTAATGAAAAGAGAACTGAAAAATATTAAAAGTGGTATAAAGCATGTTCATTTATAACCAAAAAAGAAAAAATTTAATCCTGCTGATGATAATTCTACAATTAATGGTAGTAAGAGCACTGAAATTAAAGAAAATGATCTACAATCAGATGTTGATGAAAATAAGGATAAAGAAAGCTCAGTTGAGTTAAAATCTGATCAAAATAGAAGGAACTATTTATTATTATACTAAGGACAACGATAGAAAACAAATAAACTCATACGTAATCCAAGTAACCATAACGTCAGTCCTTTATCATCATACTCTTTTTTCTATTTTTATACATATTCATACAGTTATTTATTTGGTATTTATTAGTATATATATATACATATCTATTTTGTCCTTATTTAAATCTGTCATTTAACAATCTATCTGGACCGACTTCTTCATATTCTTGTTTACCCACCCATAATTGATGGAAGGTTCCTAAACTACTTAAGATACTACCACCTAACCAAGATTGATATTGTCTTTCTCTTACATGACCAGTTGTTAGAATTCTAAATTTTAATGCAGGTAATCTTCTGTTTAATTCATTCATGATTCTATCACTTAATCCCGGTATTAATGAGGTACCACCGGTCAAGACTACATTATGGGCTAATGCTGCACGAATATCAACATCACTAGCAATTAAAGATGAATATATCAAATCAACAATACCAGAATAACGTGATTCTTCTGGTGTCTTTTCAGTATTATCTTCAGCAACTCTTTTACCATTTTCGTTTACTTCGTTTGAAGTTTCCTCTAGTGCAACGGGTTCTAAAGATTGAGCTGGTGTTTCTTGTTTATTGGTACCACTTGGTTTCGTTCTCTTTATTGGAACATAATCATTTCGGAACGTTTCAACTATACCATCCGCAGCTACGGGCCAATCTGTGGGTACTCTTTCCTTATTCACCACTAATAATTGTTCACCAAAATCATAACGTGTATAGTTATCGAAAACAATTTCCTCCATCCATGGAGCTTCAATAGATCTTTTACTCATTGATTCTATCTGTGTCTTATTTTTTTCAAGTGTATCATCAGACGTTATTTGTACTAATGTTTCCTTACATTCTTGATAGAAGCCACGTTTGTTGGCATAATCATAGATTGATGGATCTATGGTATAATCAAAAGTTTTCTTTACAAACTCAGGTTTTCTTTTCTCTATGGCGAATAAAGGTACAACTTCTCTTGGTTTCAAATAACTCTCAAATAAGTTATTCAAGTATCTACCAGCAAAGAAGTTCCTTCTAGTACTCCTTGATAATGTCATACCATCTAATACGGGACTCACTGAACAAGTATCATGACCAATATCCACCACCAAACAACTTGATCTACCGGTCGCAAATGAAACACAAGTGGAAGTGGGACTCAAATAACATGCTTCAAACTCCATACTTTCTAAGAGAACCTCCAGAGATTTCTTCCTATTCTCAACGGGATTCCAAACTGGTTCTGTAAGAAAGGCTGGAGTTCCTTTACATGATTCCAAATATAATTCGTTCTTCAAAGCCCACGACCACTGTTCTTGAGCAGCATCCCAATCCACAATAACACCATTCTCTACGATAGGTTTGATCTCATAATCCTTACGTGGAAATCCAATAGACTGTTCAGCAAATATATGTTTCTTCTCTTCAGCGGCATCTTTGAACCTACCGTACTGAGATGGCAGGATAGATTGTGGACAATCTGTACCAGCATAACCAATATTGGTCTCGTATGAGCCGGGGTCGATGACTACAGCATTGATTTCATCACCACCGTACACCTGTAAAGTAGAATTCGACATCTGTTTGTATTAGCTCAATAGATACTTTTCAAATTATTCAGAAAAAAATCGAAATGTTTAACTGTGAAATTGATTAAAAAAGATCGAAATTGAAAAAATCTTGTTAACGTTATATGAATTGGAGTATATATACAATTGATCTATTTAAAAACAGATATTTAGTTTATGATATATGATAAATTAGTTATTGTAGGATTGAGTGATTAATTCAGCTGCTTTTTCAACAGATTCTTTAGCACCTCTAATGAAGATAATGTCGTTGATTTTATCACCTCTCTTTGGAACATTGATCATACATTGAGTTTGATCTCTAATCTTCTTAACATTGGAACCACCTGGACCCACAATTCTATTAAATCTCTTGAAATCTGAGAACCAAACATAACCAGCATAAGTAGCGGTAGAAACAGCATCAATTCTATCTTGAATTTCCTTAGTGGCTTTATTCAAAGCTTCTTGCTTCTTAGACTCATCAAATTTTACTGAAGTAGATTCCTTACCTTCAAGAAGGGCAGAAAAATCAACTGGCTCATATGTTAATCTCCATTGAATGTTATCTTCGTCAGTGGTGACTCTAGGTTCACCAACCTCTTCAATGACAATTCTAAATTTTTCAGTCTTTTGCTCTTCAGCAGTTGGACGGACCCTTTCTACTGGAATTTGAAGAGCTGCATTATTTAAACGAACTGCCCTTCTATTAGTATTACCATATCTAACATTAACGAAATCATCATTTCTTAATTTTTGAATGAATGCACCACGTTCAGATACCCATTGTTGAATGGATGCAGGAACTTCAATTTCGACATCAAAATCATCTTTTAAAATTTCAGTCATGATCTTTTCTTCAGCTTTCTCAATATTTTCTGGTAAACCAGAAATGGAAACTGGTTTATCTTCATTCTTATTTGGAACATTTAGAGTAATTTTGAATTCATTTTCTAATTGACGACGAACCATACCACCAGTACCAATTAAAGCACCATATCTATCCTTTGGAATGGTTAAATCTTTAGTAATACTATTCTCAGCATCCTCAACAATCTTATTAATGGCAGCTTTCACTTTATCAACAAATTGTTGTGGACCTTGAATAACAATCTCATCACTAGCAGAAGAAACATCTGGAATATTAACATTCTTGTTTGAGATAGTATCACCACCAGCATTAGAAATAATTTCTCTTAAGGAATGGCCACCTGCGCCGACAATCACTCTATGGTATTTTTGAGCAACATTGATAGTTTCTTTAGCATAATTTTCAGCAGCTGCAATAATTTCTTTGACCTTTTCGGAAGCTTCTTTGATAGAAGTTCTTGAACCAGTAATTTCTAAATCAACTTTACCTGATTCCTTAACTTCATCGTCAGTGGCTTTTTGCAAGAAATTCATTTCAACACCAAATTCAGCTCTAATATCATTAATTGTTTCACCATTCTTACCAATAACCCTTGGAACATGTTCGGCTGGGACTGGAATGACAAGAACGTGACCATTGTCTCTTTCAAAATCTAATAAAGCGCTTAACTCTTCATAAGCTTCTTTAACACCACGAGAAGGACCTCTAATAGAGACCAAATCAGTTTCTCTTGAAAAGTTAATAAAAACATTATACTTGTCTTGTAATCTAGTACGGTATACACCATTTGGACCAATGATATTACGGTGGAATTTTTGTGGAATAACAATTTCTTTGGTGATAACATCAGCCCATTTTTTAGCTTCAGCAAGAATAAAACTCTTAGCACAAGTTAAATTGAATTGTAAACCTGTTAAAACAACTGGAACTGGATCTTTGTTACCTGGAACACTTTGACCAACTTCAATTAACATGTCAAACTTATTACGTAAGGCATGTAAATTACTACCTTCTCTACCAACCAATCTGGCAACTGAGTTTGGTGGAACCTCGAAAGTTAAAGTACTCTTTGGATCTTGATTAGCAGGAATATCATTAACGATTTTAACTGTGTTGTTAACAGCCTTTTCATCACCCCTGATAGTTAATTTACCTTGTTCAGGGAAATTTAATTTGAATTGAATATGACCACCATTATTAGTAATTTGTTCAACAATCAACTTGAAAGTGGATACTGATTTGGAGAAGAATTTTTCTTGTATATCAGATTCAATATCAAAAGTATGAGTATTCATTTTATTTAATTTAGCACGTAATGGATCTAAGGCAGAAGAAACAGCTTGTAATTGGGCATTTACTTCAGCAGCGGAAGGTTTAAAATCATCTTCATCAACTTGAGAGGCAAATAAAACGACTGAATCATCATTAGCAAAGTGATCACCAACTAAAATAAATGGGTATTTATCTTCAGTAGCTAATAAGATTTGCTTGATAGATTTACTAAACAATTCGTAGTCTAAATCATTGATAATTAAAACATCATTTGGAGTGATAGAATTAACCAAAGTGACAATTTCCTTACGAACAGTTTTAATTTCCGCACTAAACTCAGATTTAGCACTAATCTTGTAGGTAACTTCTTTATCATTAGCAAGTAATTCTTCGGAAGTTGGAAGGGTGATTCTAACTTCTGGATGTTCTTTTTCAATTGGAGATAAGGCGTTGTATTTAGCGAAGTAAAAAGTTAAATATCTAGCATGGTTGATATTATTAGAATGAGCTTTAGAAATGTCTAAGGCGTCAACGACGAAAGCCTTAGAAGATTCTCTAGCGTAGGCAATAGCTTCTTTAACTTTACTTTCTTCACCAGAAAAAGTAACAAACTCATCGTTTATATCATTAGGGAAAACAACTTGAACTTTGAAAGTTTCCTTCAAATTATCAGCATCAATTAAAAATTGGAATTTTTTTGGAATCTTTACTTTTTGTTCAGTCAAACTATTTGATAAAATGTTCATATAATCTTGAATCTTATTTTTACCTAATAAGGTTTCTTCACGTAAACCTGAAAGAACAATATCTCCAGTGTCAGCAAAAAATTGGGTCTTGATAGTATCAGGGATACCAGTAACATCATTTATGTTAAAGAATGGACGAATAATATTATCTTCGATGGTAATTCTTATAGTGGCATTTTTAGTTTCTTCCTTAACGATATTCAAGATATATGCCTTTGCTTGATTAGCCGATTCAAAATCACCAAAAATATTAACATTAACAGTGTAATCATCTAAATCTTCATCATAAGAGTCTTCATTATTTTCCTTTGCGATATTAATTCTACAATCGAATTTGTCTGAAATTTCAGTAATTCTTTTACCACCATGACCAATAATGAATGGTTTAACTTTTGATGGTACAATAAAAGTTATATCAATAGGTTTGGTAATTTTCTTAAACAATTCTCTTTTTGCTTCACTAACATTAGCGGAAGTACCTGAAATTAAAAATGTACGAGCATTTTTAGATAAAGTGGATTCGATAGAGACATCATGCTTTTGTTTAATTGAAAGGATAATCTTAGATAATTCTGGTTTACCAATAGATAATTGTGATTGTAAATCCAAAGTGAAATTATCTTGAATATTTCTTGATTTCATTCTCTTAGCATTAGAAAGTGAGGTGGATGAAGAGTTAGCTGATGATAAAGAAGTTAATGGACCAGCCACGGGAGCAGGTTTCATATTTGGTCCCCAATTAACTTTTGAACTTGGGAAAACATCTTTTGAACCCAAAGATGGTAAATCCTTTAAAGATGGTAATGGAGTGGAAATAGAAGAACTAGTCTTAACAGTAGTATTATCAATATCTTCTGTAATGATGGAAGAGTCAACGATTTTTTCGACGATAGGGGTAGCAGACATTTCTTTGTCACTTGGGAAACCAGCTTCAGCTAAGATATCATCGATATCAGTGTCTAAGATAGATTTTTCAGCAGACATAATTATGAACTATTTGAATTCAGAAAAAAAAGGATGCTAGAGTTGAAGATAAGTAAAAATAATGGGGATATAAATATGTAATTAAAATCCAGTAAAACCAAAGGGCAGTTATGAGATGAATGGCAAATATGAAAAAGCAAAAATTAAGATTCAATAAATAGTCTTATTCGCACTTAATATACTTACAGTAGATAAATTAATTAAAAGTTATCTTACAATATAGTAAAGAAACAATGTTATCTTATTAATTGATAAAGTAGTTTGCTGAAGAGACACGATATTGTTCAATTGGCCGCTATCGATGTTTACCGTATTGTTAAACTGAAGTGTGAGAAGTTGATTTTCATTTTTTTTCTTGTATTTAAATAAAACACATTGTGAAAAATCGTTATAAATGAGATTTTCCAGCCAAAGTCAATCGAGGCAGCTTGCCAGCGAGTTCCTTCCAGTTCCTCCCATGACGAGGCGATGATTTACATGAGTGGCCCGTTGGGGTTGCTCACACTGTGTTCAGTTCGTTTTGCAAATCGAGGGCCCCAGTTGTGGCCCCGACTCTTGTTCGCGGTGTGACGCCGCACCGTGTGTGCAAAAATCGCAGATTTCTCTTACTATATACTGACGTGTCCCCAAGACACCGGGCATCTTTATATAATTTGCAGATATGTTGAAGTTTAATTAAAGAGGTAACATGAGACATCGAGCCTACCACCAACCATTCGCAGTAGTTCTCTGAACAGCTTCGTAATTTCGGAACTTGTAAATTTCTTTTAATTGTTGGAATGCTATTTTGGCGATTGCAAACTTGAATAGAAGCATGCATATTGAAGTTAATACATGTGAGAGGGAAGAAAAAAGTTTTTAGAGAACCTATCGATTAACATAGTGTATTTTTACTGCTTGCAGAACTTTCTCGCCTTGTGTATGTTATCTTATATCGTAGATCCTCTAATCTTAAGAGATGGAAATGGGAAAAAATAGTTTTTGGCAATACTTGAATGTAGGTAATCATAGCAAAACTTATTCACTAATATACAAAGAAAAAAACAATTCACTAAGGAATTTATAGCAATGGATTTACATTATCAGCGTATTGACCACCAACATTTCCTGGTGCATTGTATGAACAAATAATATAATTGCGCCATTCGTTGGCACATGATTTAATACCACATCCAACCTCGGTAGAACCTTTCCATATTAATTGAGTGAAATGACCCGTACCTGAAGTGAAATCTGGATTACTAAAATCAAAATCTTTGATTTCATCATACCAAGCATCAACGGCAGCAGAAGCTCCATCATATCCAAGTGCTAAATTTTCACCGTATGGACCACCAGAATGTGTCAAACTACCAGAACAATCATATTTGTCGGCATAATTTTGTGCATAATCAGCTAGTTCATTTGACCAATTTAAATTACCTGTATTCTTATGTAACGATCTCTTTGCATTATGTTCGGCAAGAATTGATGATGCAAAATCAGATAAGTCTGAATTTTTGGTGTCTTCCGTAGCTACGGCCTTTGTTGCTTCAGAACTGGTTACTTTACTTGTTGTTTTAGTGGTGTGAGACGCAATGGTGGCTGTGGGAAATGAACTAGATTCAGATTTCACAATATCGTGAGATTTCGTTGAAGAAACACGTGGGAAATCGGCTTTAAGGTATGAAACAGCACTTGAAGATGAAGTTACAGTAGCTTGCGCAAATAAATTATTTAATTTAGATTTGAAATAGCTCAATGCATTAGCATTAGAAATTTGGCCACTGGTAGTTACACTTTCCACGACGTCTGTAATAGCAATAGCTGATTGAACGGTTTTAGTAGGAATTTGCTTTCCCAATGTACTTGCAATTGGTGAATCGGTTTTGTATTGATGAATTGGTTCTGCAGTACTATATGAAGTATAAGTAACACCATTGCTTTCATAAACGACAGCTTGAACTGTTACGACAGGAGCATTGTGAACATGTTCGGTAACAGTAACCACAGCAGGAGCAGCAAATACAGCAGAGATTCCAACAAGAACAGTAAGGGAAGTAGATAATTTCATTATAGGCAGCTTATTAGTTCTATTAAAATAAATAAGCAAAGGAATGAGAGCAGGAAAGAAAGTAAGGAATGACTCAACTAGTTAGTAATCTTAAACCTGTTAGAAATGTAGCAAAATAACGAGCGCCTGGTGGTGTGTAATTTATACTATTGTAAATTAATGAGTGAAAGTCAAGTGGCCTTAGGGAAAGGGATAGAAAGAAAATTCAATGAAAGATTTACTCTTTTATATTAAGTATAGTGGAAAATTTCCAAACTTTTGAACCCGCTTAGACTGTAAAACAATAGGTTTACCAAAAGGGTAATTTAAGTGGGCATGTTGCACCGATAGATCACTGATTCTAGGTTTTTTTTCATTCGTTGTAACCATTTATAAATTGCAGTCTTTTGATGAAAATCTGTGTTTGAATGGTGCAGAGAAGGATCTTCTAACAACATTTTGGCTAGATTCCTTTGAAACACTTGCTCTTGTTTTCAAATTGTACTTTTTGAAATTAGTACGGCTTTTTGCATCTTGCCTTTATGATCTCGAACGTTCAAAATTATTTAAAAGTAAATATTGAGAACAAGATAGGTGTATTCATTTTTAAAGAGAGCTAGTGAAATAAGAGTAGCCCTTGGTTCGAAAGGTATGCTACTTTCCTTAAATGTTTGAGAATTCAGCAATTAGTATATAGTGCATGAATTCGGTTGAGTAAATTTTTAATATGATCCCCCAAAAAATAGCTTTAACCTAATATAGAAAACATTCTATATTACGACAAGTATGCAACCTCTTATGTCCGTAATAAAAAATAAATAAGTAAATAATGAGCCGTACAAGAACCTTACATTGAAAAGAAATGCTAAAAAGCAGGAGTGCACAATTGCGTTTGAAGTTGTAGTTTCATTAGATTAGTGAAACAGATGCTGCTTTCATGTAAGCTTCTTGCTTAGTAATTTGAGATGCACAGAAATACAACAACGTTAAGTAGTATATGCCACCATGGAGCGAGTGGCGGTCGCTAGATATTGATTATATAATAAGCAACACTGAGAATTTTCGGAGAGGGAGTCAAATTTCCAAAAACCACTTCGAGAAAATGGATTGCAGGGGCTTCTTCTGGCAAATCCAGAAGGGAGCGGTTACGTATACGAATAAGGGGTGAATTCTCTTTCCAGCATCCGGAAACTGCTAGCGTGTTGTGGGCAGCTTATCAGCGTAGCCTGAAATCCTTGCTCAGAAACATTCTGTGCTTGCCCATGATCCAAATTTGATATTTCGGCCAAAAGAAACATTGTTGTAAATGTTGAATCAATCCACTGGTATCGAAATTCCCTTAAAAAGGAAAAGTTGTCCTATAATGTTTGGTAATTATGCGTGTATCAGCATACTTGCACTGTGTTTCACGGTTTTCTCGTTGAACAAAGCTACGAACTTCTCGCTAAAGGAGTGAGTTCATTGTTGGTCGAAATACTGATTTCCAATTCTCGAAATTCCTCGAAAGCGGCCTCAAAAATTTCATTCGGATGCGATCGAAGAATTTTCCGAATCGAAAACTTCAAGAAGCCACGATTTTGCAGATTCGGCTCCAATTTATGCGGTTTGAACTTTGATATCACTATTACTTCACTACTAAACAATTCTTTTTACATTCTGAGGTCTTGATTAGTTCTAGATATCAGTTTTTTCAACATAGGGTAAAATCTTAGGTGTAAATTCCCTTGTGATTCTATTCGTACTTGAACAGTTTATGGAACAGTTTACTATCGCACTGTAATTAAAAATAAATTAAGGTAGTTGTAAAACAAATCTGCCATTTTTTTCCCCTTTTGCAACTTACAGTGATAAGGCTTTGATATACTCCATGATAATAAACATTCGTAGCTTCCTAGAAGAAGTGGAATAAAGAGTAAATTCATGCATTAGCGACAATTCTCAAGCGTATATAATTGTGACTATCCGGTAGTGAAGTTTTCGATTCAGATTTTTTTCTTATCAGAAAGCGATATAGAACATAAATTACATTGCTAGCACCTTTATTTTTTTGGTGACTACTCAATAAATGTTTTTGCTTTGCAATATACTAATACTCTTCCCTGGAGCTAGGTAATGACCGGCCTATGAAATTATTGAGAACTTGATGTTACTAACTTTTTCTCTTGGTTTCAATACTTAATTAAGAAACGAATTTAGCTATTATTAGGTTTCCGACTAAAATAAAAAACAGTAATATATCTTGAAAAAGTTAAACCTTAAATAAAAAAGGAACTGTCTTCGTAATAATTCAACTTGGAATTCCATATCATATCTCATACAATCAATATTCAATTAAACCATAATCTTCTAAACAATTTTCTATCTATTTCAAAAATCAAAAATTTCTATTACTACTAAAACAAAATGATCCTTATGTAGTACTAGACTAAATAACTTGTACGGTTCCAAATTGGCTGATTCTAGTACTATCCCCCCCCCCCATGATACTGACGTTCGCTTTAAAGAAATCTGAGTTACAAAAATGAAGCAAGAGAATCAAAGCATTTTGCGAAAGCTGTAGCTCATATTTTATGAACAGTAATGCCACATTGGAAAATTCATTACAGACCAATGTTCTAATGTAAAAGTGAACAAGAGATAAGAGCCCCAGTAGGAAGGTAAAATGCAAAGAATCATAAAGTATCTAACAATACCAAAAATGTCCTAAGAAAAACTAAATTTGTTTAGAACATGTTATTTTTGAATTTGTTAGGCTACTTTTTCAACAGCCCCCTTCGAACAATGCAAGGAAACAGAAAACCTTATTTACAAAATTTTTTTTATCAGTAGTTCCCCATCCTAACGATTATTCTTTGCAAACAAAGCATTTGAATTTTATTCCGTCGCGAAAAGTATCTGAATTGAACAATAGAAAGTACTGAAAAAAATTATTGGGGAAACTTTGATTGAAAAATTTTGCGCTTTTCGGGTTTCATAAACAGAAGTATTTTTTGGACTCTTCTTCGAAGGGAAGCAGAGGCTTCTTCTTATTTGAAAACAATGGCACGATCATTGAAAAAGTTTTTTGGTGTCGAGACTAATGAGCTTCGTTACATATCTGTTCGTGCTACTTTTTCAAATGAACAATGTTGGAAATGATAAGCTAAGATCTGTACTAGAAAGAAAATTTATGTGAGTTGATTATACTAGCAAGAACTTGAATATTTCAAAACAATTAAAAACATAATTGTAAGACCGATTGTACAATATAAAAATGTGAATATTAGATATATAATTTTTGTAATTAAAGTATAATGTGAAAAGAACCCAAATATGTTAATGCATTTACTACTTAGTCTACAGTACAAATAACCATAGTAAATCAAGTATCCACAGTAAGCATATCGATAATAAATGATGTGGCCTCAAGCTGTAAGCAGAACCTTCATAGTCCCTTACAGATGATGTTGATGTCGATGTCGAATAAAGAGAACTATAACTCACTGTGATACTAGAACTTGCAGTCATCTTGTATTTATACGTATTAGCCGTACCTTGGGTTGCCGTATTTATCATAATCGAGTTAGATAGGGATTTCTTATTTATCTTTTCACTTGCAATTGAACTCTTACTTGTAAACACAGTATTTGAGGACAGAACTGAAACATTTGGGGTATCTTTGTAAACGGCGCTTTGTGTAATTGTAGAAGAAAACATTTTAATGGAAGTAGTATCTAAATCAGTTCCAGTCTGGGCTACTGAAATTTTTAAAGAAGTAAAACTAGCCACTGAATTGTTGGTACTGAAGGTTCTTGATGTAAAATCACTTCTTGTCTTGAACGTAGAAGTAGTGCTTGTTTTAACAGTATTTCTTACTTGGTTGAAAACACTAGAAGATGGAAGAGAGAGAATTGATGTAATTGCAGTTTTAAACAATTGTTTGCCGGCAGTGTTCTCGGCACTTGTTAGATTTGCATTGGAGCTCTCAGTGGAAAAGTCGATTGTGGAAGCAATGATGGTCGTTGCAGAATTTTGAGATTTTTCGCATTTAGGACATATTGTTGTAGTCTTGATAATTTCATCACTTTGAATAGAAGTTTTCATATTATTCTGATTTTGTGTACTGCTGAAGGATGTCTCGGTAGGTTCAACACACTGTGTACAGACAGTGATAGTTTCCACATTACCGTCGCTCTGTGTCACGGTTGTAAGAAGATCTTGCTTTGCGAAGCCATCATTAGATGAATCGGATTCATGGCATTGGGTAGAAATAGTAATTACCTTAATAGCACCATTACTTTGAGTGATGGTAGTGAAGTGAACGGTTTCTTTAGAAAGAGTAGTCGAAGTACCAAAGGTTTCTACATTTTGAGAAATGCCGCTTGTAATTTTGGTTGGAGATACAGTACCGCTTAGTTTTGAGCTATTAGAATTGGATACCGATGTGGCAAGGATTTTGGTGCTTGCGACATTTGTTCTGCTTAAAACAGCATTAACGGAAGTTGATACTAAGGACCTGTTATTGGTAAAGTATTTTGCATCAACACTACCAGCAAAGCTATTTGAAACGAAGCTCGTTTTAGTTGAAATTTCCAGATCTCTTGAGTTAGTAGAACTATTCAAGGCATCAGTTTTTGAATGAACTGAATCATCAGTTTTGATAGGTGCATCTGACCAACTTGAAGCCTCTAAAGAATTTGAGAAAGTAGAAGGTGATACAGATAAGGTTGAGGAATGCTTAGAATAAGAATTGCTAGAAACAGCTTCGACTTTAGAGGAACTGTAATCACTGGTTGCTGTAGAAGTTGTAACAAATGGAGAATAAACTGATACACCACTACGCTTAGTGATTAATGCATAGTTTAAGGAAGCAGTTTCAGCGCTAGTCGATGAAAGGGAGGTAAACGATGCTGACGAAGTTGTGGAGATAGTTTCATCCACTGACCAGTCAGAAGTGGATGATTTCACGTTACTAAACACTGAACTGCTTTGGGCTAAAGTAGCCGAAAGCAGTTCGGCTAAAGTGGTTGAACTGCTTTCGGCCACAGTAGTTGAACTGCTTTCGGCCACAGTAGTTGAACTGCTTTCGGCCACAGTAGTTGAACTGCTTTCGGCCACAGTAGTTGAACTGCTTTCGGCTACAGTAGTTGAACTGCTTTCGGCCACAGTAGTTGAACTGCTTTCGGCTACAGTAGTTGAACTGCTTTCGGCTACAGTAGTTGAACTGCTTTCGGCTAAACTAGCTGAACTTGTGAAATCTTCAAAGAAATCAGATGATCTGGCTTTCGGTTCAACTATTTGAACGAATCCGGTAGCAATGGTACTCATTGTCTCAAATGTACTCATCTCAAAATCTTCAGTAGTATAGCTGTGATAATTACTATAGAACACAATAGTAGAAGTTGATATTATTTTGGCGGTGTTGGAGGTTTTCGAAAAGGTAGAAGTTTTAGTTAATTCCCTATTCCATGTAGAATCTTCTGCGCTAGAACTCCATTCCTTGGTTTGATAAACTGCAGCAAGCTTATCTGTAGAAAGGATAAGGGTTGTTGATGAAGGAGATTCAAGCTCATCATTTGTAGATATTGAAGTATTCTCAGTGAAACTAGCAGAATCAGAGGAAAGCGCTACGACAGTTGAGCTTCTTGAATAAAATGAACTTTCTATAAAAAAAGAACGCTCTAATGTTGTGGCTTCATTTCCAAAACTTGTTGACGATACAGAAGGTAAAAGCGATGAAAGCTCTTCGAATGAGGTCAAAGTAGGAGCATGATTTCTGGTAATGAAGGATGTGGGAGAAGCTGCAGTTGAAGTTGATTCCGAAGAGTTCGTATAAAGTTCGTTTCTGCTGAAAGATTTCAAAGTTGGACTGGGAATTTCTTCTGTTGAAGATTCAAAAGACGAATATGTTAAGGTCTTGGCCTTTTGATTTGAGAAATCGTTGACAGTGTAGCTCGTCAAAGCATACGAGCTATATAAAGTTTCTGCATATGATGTTCTTGAAGTTGACATGGAGTTAATGTTTTCAATTATCGAAGTTTCAAAACTAGGAGAGGTAGCTTTTGAAAAGGAGCTAGAAGTAAATGAACTTGAAGCAATATGGATATCACTAGTGCTATCAGGAGAACTATTTAACGTTGCAGAAAGTGTTTCATCGAAAGAGAAACTAGCCCCATCAGCAAAACTGGTGGATTCAGTACTTGAATAACTAGGAATACTATTAACGAACCTTGATGTTTTTTCAGTTGTAGCGGTAGACATGGTATCAAACTGTGAAGTTAGTCCTTCTGTTTTGCTGACTGTATTACCTGAACTCAAAACGTTTGATGAGCTAGAAACAGCCCTTGAAGACAAATTCGATGATTTGGAAAGCTTGTCGGAGTCTACTGATAATGAACTGCTTTTACTCTTAGAAGCAGTAGATTCGGATGTCTTCGATGGTGCTAATGTGGTAGGTTTGAAGACACTTGAAGTTGAATTTTGAGGTGGACTCAATGTTACAGTCATGAAAGGAGAGGAAGTAGAGATAGTTGATGTAACTGATGAGGATGATATAGTAGTAGAATTTTCAGCCATTGCCTTTAGTGGCATAACTTCTGTAGCCATTTCATTGACCCAATTACCAGGAGGATTATATTCACAAACTAATAAACTTCCCCAGTAGCTATTACAATATCGAAGTGCGCAACCTAAATTTTTGGTATCCTTCCATACAATTTGACTAAAATGACCAATATTATCGGCCCAAACAGGGTTAGAGTAATTCCAATTTCTAATTTCATTATACCAAGCATCAACTGCTCCATCAAGAGTGTAACCTATAGCAATATTTTCACCCCACCATAAATCAGAGTGGTAAATACTACCAGAAGAACAATTATATTGAGCGACGAATGCTTCGGCATCAGCAGCTAGTGCATCATCCCAAGTTAAATCTGGAGTATCTACATGTAGTTCCCTATATGCATTATGTTTATTAACAATCTCATTTTGTTCTTCTGGTGTCAGTGCATAGTAAGAAGGTGGCTCTGCATTTGGTTGCTCTTCAGGATTTAAAACATCTTGATCCTGCCCAGGATAGCTGGCAATTACATATCTCAGACTTGATAATAACGTTATCAGAGCAAATTTATTCTGTATCATATAAAAATGTTACTATGATTTTTTTGGAAGCGGTGTATTGGAGAAGAAGAGTTATGATAATAGTGTACTTGTCTAGGTGTTTGCATTAATTTGAAACAGCTAGACAATTTTGTTTTAGACATGTTTTTGATATATATAAATACTTGAAAGTTTTTGGAAAATAGATGGACAATCTTAAGATTACCTCTAAATTACATCAACAATACACGTACAAAGCAGGCAAAAATTTAATTCAAAACAGCGATCCAAACAATAAACGGTACTATGTTTTAAAACTTTGGAAAATAAAGTTTGTTATAAATTTAAACTATTTCATCACTGATGAAAAGGTTGAGAATATAAGGTAGCTGAAAAAAAGTTAAAAATTAAACAGAAAAAAAAAAGAAAAGAATTACACCTCAAGTTCCTCATGTCTTTCTGAAAACCGAAACCCACAAATAATCATAACTGCAAGTGCGGGACCGTATTGTTACAAATCGTGTTTTTTTGACTTAGTCGCTCTCAGAAACAGCAGCAGAAACATAAAAATCGACTGCATTTTTCCGTAACCAGTAGCAACCGACTCGAAAAACACTCATTTTCGAGGTTTCCCAAAACAGAAACCCACTTGCATGAAAAGTTCCAAGATCTATTACAGAACTCCCAAAAATGCATCATACGAAAATTTATTACGGTATGTAACCTAGATAGTAATCGTTTCTCTTGCTTAATCCTTTTTAGATTCCCAGAGATAAAAATTTTGTTTCACTTAATTAACTGGACTTTTGTCCGCAGTCAGTTTTCGCCGTTTTGAGAAAGTTGGTTTGACTTTGTCGCTGGCAACTTGTAAGAACAGATAATAGCGCAGAAAAATATTGACACGAACTGTAGATGTGCTGGAAATATAGTAGCTGAGTATATAAGGCTTCGGAATAGAAGGTTGTGATTTTTATCACTCTAGTTTTTGGTGGAACCTTTTCATCACAAACACTTCTTTTCTTTTTTGCGGTGTATGAAGTATAGCTTAGTAATGCTTGTTTACACATTTGCCAAGCTGTGTTTTTTCCTTTTTCAAAGCTAGGCAAGTCGACGTCAACTGAAGACAAAAAAATTTTGCCTTATTCATTTAATGATGTCTGTAATAATCGAAAAAAGTAGCTTACTTTCCTGTTTTTAACCTACTATCGTACTCGACTTTTTTTACCCTACTGAGTAACATGAGTTATTTTTCGACATCATATACATAAAGCTCAAATCCTCAAATTTGGTTGGTGAACATCTTTTGAGTAGAGTTTCAGTGTTGTAAATCGATGAAATTTAAACTCTTACTATTATTCATTTCAAATAGAGTTATTTCAAGTATTTGCCATTCAGTTTCGTCGATAGGCAAATATTTAATTGTTTTTAATCTATTTTATTTCTTATAATCATCTTCCTTAACCTGCAATGTATAAATTTGAGGATGAAGGTACTACGGCTACATTAACTACTAATGCTATTCTGTGTAAAAGTCAAATCTTTGAAGAAAGGCAGAAAAGCGATTCAGAGGTGCATGATCATTTGTTATGCTTGAAAGATACCTTGATAATATAAATATTTCAAAAGACATTAGAGTGGTTAGCACTGAAGAGCCTCGCATTGTTCTACAGAAAAAAAATGTCTTGATTCATTTGGTAATAGAACCTAGTACCATCAACAAATAGCTCTTAATGAAACTTAAATTTCCCTATTAAAAAACTTAATATTATGTGTAAAATTTGTGTACTCTTGAAATTTAATCTGAAACAAGATTTAATTTTGTACCTAAAGCGTAAGCTATTGTTGTTTAGTTTTGCCAATAGGAACATTGATATTGTCATATGTGTTACAAGACCAATTTATTATTGTTTTCCTGAAAGTGTTGTATGCATGAAAAGAAAACTATCTGTGCTACTACAATGTCGTGGATACTATTTCATCCTTCGTTTCGGTAAAAAAAAGCTGTTGTGATTTACATCTGATTAATCAAAAATAAAGCTCGAAAAATTCGGGCTTTTTTTGGACATCAAAAAATGAACAGAGCAAAAACAAAGCAAATGAGTATTTTTCAGGTATTTTTTTGTTAACTGTAGCGAGATCAATATTTCTTGTCTTTCGATAGACCTCGTGAAAAATAACCGAATTTTTCAAGCCTTATCAAAAAAATATCGAAGTTGGAGAAATGAGAACTAAAAAGATATTCAAAATGGTGAGAATGTTAAAAACATGAAACTTTTACATTGCATTGTCAAATTAAAAAGTGGAAGTAAGTGTGAGCCACAATCTACTTCTAGGCTACGTCAGTCTTTAGTTCTAAAATCTAACTAACTGAAATAAACTTCAGCTAGATAATCTAGATTTAGAAAAGGTATTTTTCTTTTATGTGTGAAAATCAGTATTTCGGTTCAAATCTCGGAAAAAGCACACAACGAAATTTCAGTGAGGTTTGTTATGCTAAAAATGAATGTACTCTCAATGTTTTTCGTAAATTGCTACGTATTTTTTGAGAAATCCTACTTTTTTTGATAAAATTCTGTCTGCAACATTAACAAGATCTGCAACTATAGCATCTTTCGAGTACTTTGTAATTTTATCCCAAAAGAGAGCAAAATTAGAAAAACCAATCTGAATAAATTGGTTAATTTCAAAATATAGACATGCTCTGAATGCAGAGACTTGGAACACAACTGTAAGGTAGAACAGAAGCTTTAAGATGTAAGTCAGATATTTTTTTAGTCAGAAAAAGTAGGGACATTTTTGTTTCTTTTCTTAGTGTTCATCCAAATCTGTAGGTTTTGAAATTATCATAAATTAAAATGTCATCAAAAAGAGGCCTTACAAAATCTATGCTATTTAAGGAATACAGGGTGGAATTATTTCCATAATTCAGTATATTTTTATAAAATCATTATTTTTCAAGAAACACATTATATATTTTTCATTGATTACAATTTAAATGCCACTTTCAAAAAGACAACTGTAGTTACTTTGAATTATGAATCTTTTGAGCTATGCGGTCTAAAAAATACTCTTTGGACAGTTGATCAACCACCACCGGTGGTTGAGGTACATTGTTAACACCGTCAACAGTAGAAGTCATAATTAATAGAAACTATCTATATTTTGCTTAGTCTTTCTAAAAACTATATATTTATTATACAACTAATATACAAATAATCAGCTCTTTATATAAGGCTAATTGAGGGTTATCATGACTTTTAATATAATTTAATTAGGTCTCAGTATTGTTAGTAACTATACACGAGACTTCCGAAAGTCAGTAAGAAGAAAGATGAAACTTTCTTTTTCAACAGAATCCTGGCAATCAGGCAAACTACTCCAAAAATTGTGACTTTGAGCAACTATTTGCGTTTTCTGTCCGAAAAGGATTTGTTTTTCTACGATTCGGTAAAGTGAGAGCTTCAAACATCCATTCAAATTATTTTTTTTATAGTACACCATCTTAAACTAACTGTCCAATTGCTATTCAGTTTTCAGGAATGCCAAATATCACTGAGTAAAAATCAGATAAAAAGTAATGAAGGATGCGAGGTTCGAACTCGCGCGGACACCGTCCAACAGATCTTAAGTCTGCCGCCTTAGACCACTCGGCCAACCCTCCAACTGTTATTGGTTGTTGTATAGTGTAATCTAGCAGTGCAAGCGCAAATTAGGAATAACTTATTCAGACGGATCTTTGAACTAATAAGATCTCTTATATCAGAATCAGAATCAGGTTTAAAATATATATAATACTTTTTGTCCTTTTTTCCAAAAGAGACAAATTATATAAATTGATTAACTAAATAATTGCAGCTTTTATATTAATTCGAAACAGCTTTGTAACTGAAGAATTACTAAGATCGAATATTCTAGACTTTTGGAACACTATCATTTCTTATTTATCAATGATAAGTTACATTCTTTATTAGTCAGTCATAGATTGTTCTAGCAACTTCTATTAAATTCTTTTATGGAAAATGTATGTTGGATGTTTAATGTTCTACAACATTGGTGTTGTAATGTAAATTAACTTATAATATCTTAATACAAGATTTAGGGTGAAACTAATCATAAAATGAACCAAAGCAATGGCGACGTTATTAATCAAATTCTAGATGTTTTCTTATAAAACAAAATATATAATAAATATAAAAACTCGAACTCGAATTCTAATTTCAATTAGAAAATAGACTCTTTATATAATAATTATTCTCATGAAAACTTTTCATGTTGCGTCACAAATTGTCGATGACAATTTGGATAACTAATTTACAAATACGGTAAGAGACATGTCAGACTATTAACGACGAGGTAGTGTAACGATCATTGTTATGGTGTATGGCTGTAACGAGTGGAACAGTCACCAGTTTGATCGTGGCTAAGCTTCAATTAAAAATGACTCAAACTAATATTAGACCATGTGACAGCTTGAAGGCTTAGACTCAATCTTCAATTATAACAGTTGGTGCTGCAAAGCCGTGTCAATCAATAGAAAAACAGAAGTGACAACCTTAACCACAAGTTATGTCTACTTCAGAAATGGATCTCCAAGTAAATACATTCAAAAGATGTTTAGTTAACCTTTGTATTTTCTATATAGAATGAAAATAATAATAGTGGAAGCTACCAGATTCCTGGTTGAGTTTTGCTAAATAATTTAAGTACTACAGTGTTTGTGTGTGTACACATAATTACACACAAATAATCAGACAATAGTGATCTAAAATGGTAATATCGAAACAGTAAGTGAAAGTTTTTTTACCGTTTCTCATTTCCTGTCCAAATCATCAATGATGACAGTAATTATTTTTATATAAATAGAACATACAGACGTTGTTTCTGACAATTTGTTCATCATTAATTCTTTATAAATTTCCTATATTTACTTTATATAGACAGCGACAAAATATATCATATTTTTATTTTTACATTAAGGTCATAAATTAGAATGAATTCTAACTATTCAAAGATTACTGGCGAACACTTGTCGGAAATACATGGTTCTGCCCAAATTTACTCATATTAGAATTACAAATGGAACTTGTTTTTGATTTAAAGCGTATATAAAAAGTAATACATAATGAAAGAAAATATTCATTTTTCGAAGTCATCGCAGATTTTTCACAAAATCCGGATAAATGAAAAATATCTCTTTATAAAACAATCATGAAATATATGATTGACACTTGATACTATCAATTTACTCATATATTTCAACAAATATATTTCAACAAACAAATAAGCTACATAAACTAAATTTGAGCTTTTTTATACGAAATAAAGATCGTGTTAAATTCAAACATTCCAAAAGATTCTAACCTTGATTTGTCATCATGCACCTAGACTTTCAATAGATGCACAGGTTGTTCAAACGGTACATACCATCAAAATTAAATCCAATCAAAGCTGATTTACTAAATGATCTGTCTCTTAATTGAATATATTTTTGTTGTCTGCATCAGACCAAGTTGTCATTTTAGTAATAAAATCTTTTTGGGTTGGTACCAGGGTGAATAAAACTTTTGGAACTCAATCCTTTTAACTTTAAATTTGTATTACTAATGGTGTGTGCTATCATCATTGCTATTATTGTTACTATTTGTACAGTAGTTGGCGCAATAACAAATAAATAATTAAAGTTTTGAAACCCATTGCACGAATCATTACTTTTATTAAGCTCAAATTGACATAATTTAGGTTTAATTGTACGACCTACTGTATCTACAAGTTTCTGTGCCATCCTCTCCGAAAAATTGGGTGACTAATTTTATTTTTGGTTGATATTCCGTCGCAGCATTACAGCATGTAGGTGTTTAGGGTTCGGTGTAAGGATGAAAAGCAAATAACACAAAAAGCCCAATTCCACTGGGAAGTGGGGACAATAATTGTGTAATACAATTACATTTTATTCAGATTGAATAACTCTGCCTGATTGTGACTAAGTATCAATGAGGTTTCCATCGAGGTGTTAGTTGTTTAATAGAAGATGACAGGCGCCTGGTTGAGTTCACTGATACTTAACCTATAAATGGAACATATTTGTTATTAGCAACGTATAAAATTTAAGATAAACAAAGTGAGTTCATTTTTATTTTTGCAGTCAAGAATGGCTACTCCACAAATATTCAGTTAACTGAAAAACATCTCTGAATTAAAAAATTAATCCTAAATATATGATAGACATTTAATTGTAGCAGTTTTACTCATATATTTCAACATTGATATTAGTAGTGTTACTTAAAAACATTTGTGGCAATGATGCGAGGGATTGATTTCTTAATGGTACTTGTTTTTTCGAGTAGAATGAAACCAGAAGTAATGATCTTTTTCGCAAGCAAGATTTTAAAACAACTTCCAAAAAATGATTTTTACTAGATGTGATTAACTTAATGTTTCAATGTTCAATTACATCTAAACAAATTAAAAAATCTCCTAAAAATTGAAAAGATGTTCTGATAAATTTTCGTGGTATTGATTGAATTAGTGGAGGTGTCGAAATGGTAACTCCAGTAAAACTTTTTGCAGTCGTTTTGCTGTTACTCTTGTGCTTTCTTTCAGATGTGTCGCATTTGATTGATATTAGGTTATTTTACCACGAGTTTTGACACTTATTTTAAACCTTATTGATATCATATTAAGGTTGATTAGACAATAACATAATTATCCACTGTTTTAATGTAAAATTACAAGTCGATAGAACAAAGCTATATCGCCAAACAAAACCGGTAATAGTTAACTGCAAAAATAATTATTCTTGCTAAGCAGCCACTTCACTTACAATGAACTCAATTAAAGAGCCTCTAGCTAGCAGAAATGCATCAAATAAATAACAACCTTAATGAACTAAAATCTCGTGTTTCAGAACTAGAAAAAAGAGAACACAGAGACGAAGAAAGTACAAGACATCTTCATCCAATTTACAGATCTCAAAAAAAAACAAATGTCGGAGGCCAGCGAATCCATCATCAATGTAGCTTCGAAGGAGATTTTGAAAAACATGTGTTGTACATAAAATAAATCTATAAAATTGTTTGATAGAAGTTATCGTATTTCAAAAAATTTTGACATTCTGTAAAATAGAACACAATATTTTGCTTTTCTCAAAGATAAAATGTTTTGAACAAGATATAAATTTCGGTTTCTAAAAGCCATTAGTCGAAAAGACCAAGAGCCCACCATGATCGGGAAGTGCACACATCTTATTGCAGATAGTAAAATATTATTATATATTTAGAATTTACACCTACTGCTGTTCTTTATTGTGTATAAACCTGTTAACCATTACTGTAGAAATACTACAATAATATTGTCTGATACTTATTTTTACTTAACGGAGTAGGTTCAATATGTCACATAACGTGACTATGATTAAAAACTATTACTTGACAATATATAACAGCATTGTTAATGACTTACCAACCAATGTTTATTGATAGTGTTACATTTTCAAAGAACAAACCTGTCGATTTGAATTGAATTATGTTTCTATTTTACCATATTAAAAACACATTTAAAAGAGTTCTCAATGTTCATTTGAGCAGGGATTCAAAGTATAAAGTTGATGTTCACATTCAAAAATTAAATTCTCAGTAGATATCATATTGTTTTTAAGCTCCCTAAGAATTGCCTCAGATGTCAATACTTCGTTAATGTAATTATCCATATCATATATATATATATATATATATATATATACAGAAGTGCGTGTGCAAATGTCCATGCACACACGCGCGCAACGTTGCCCATGAGTAATAGTGTGTATCACACACAACTACAATGATCATTTCGCTGTTGACGCTCAATTGTGGAAAGTGACTAATCTTGCTATTCCATCGCGTTCTGGCACTGCCCAGCGCGAGTCCTGCGCGGGTTTCTTGGTTCCATTGGCTGCGGCCCACGGTTTTCCGCCGGAATTTCAACTTTTCCCACTGCCTGACTCCCCTCGTCCAGTCATCGCCAGACTGGCGTTTTAGCATTAGGGCCAGGAAGCCGCCTGG